>VUQG01033749.1:10731-23843 GCA_015106755.1 Etia nguti | reverse complement strand
TCTAACTCTGTTAGTAAACTCTGTTAATAAATTCTGTTTTCATGGATGCCTGGATGTTAAACTTAATTATTACACCTGGTAAAGCAGCAACGCTGATCATTTTATTAAAGATGAAAGAATTTAGCCAGTTTTTAACTCTCAGTGATGCTGCAGTGTTCGTTTGAGTTTGGGACCTGAAACGGACGGAGTTTTGGACTCAGATTACTCCGCGAGGCGGTAGCCGTAATGCTCTGACAATCCATCAAGCGGTGCGGCTTTGTGTCTTACCAAAGTCGTACTAAAAGATTTTTTGACAGATTTTTGAGTGCCGTGTACCACATAAAATCGGTTCGAGGTCAGTAAGCACAACCAGAACTCATACATAAGGCGCACCGGATTATAAGGCGCACTGTCAATTTTTGAGAAAATTAAAGAATTTTAAGTGCGCCTTATAGTGCGGAAAATACGGTACCTAATTTCTCTGTATCAGAGTTCAAACACTCAATTTATTACAAAAAAAAGAAAGAAAGAAAAAAGCCAGTACTTTTAAAAGCTAATGATTCACAGCATGAAAAACATCTCAGGCCTTCCACTTTAAAACCAATTAATACAAATCACAGACACGGAAATACAAAAAACCAGCAGCAGAAATGCTGGAAATTAAGCAGAATAAAGTCTTACAGCTCACCATTGCTCTTATGCTGTCCTGTCTTTATTCATGGTTAGATCACTGGCTCCAGTCTGATAACACTAGATCACCTTTTATAGCAGGTATATACCCATCCACCTCCAACACAAACATGTTTATTACTCCAACCACTGCTTTCTTCAAAAAGCTTTCACTCCATGTCACTTCCCTGCCTCACGCCACATTTCTTTTTCACTTCTGCATGCAAATGAACTGTTCTCCTATCCAGAGTCCAAAGCACAGAGGTTGTGAAAAGTAGGTGTGGAGGAGTTCTGACAGCTTAAAGCAACAAGACGTAAAGACAGATGAAGAAGAACGTGGAAATGTTTAAAAACAGCCACAGGAGACCATTAACAGCATACAAGCCTTTCAAAAAAGAGCTACCGGATAACCTTCCATACCACCACCAGGCGGTGTCTACTACATCTTAGGTGTGCTGTTGTGTTTTCTGAAGAAAAAAAAAAAAAAGCACACACACACACAAAAACAATTAAAAAAAACAAAAAAAACAGGTGTGAATCCCAGGGAGCCGAGCCAAGCAGTGGATCAGGAATGTAAAGAGAAATCTTGTGTTTAGCTCCAGGCATGGGTGTAATCTCAGTGGTTACAGGCTTCTGGGTCAAAGGTGATAGATGGAAAACAAAACATTTTTAATTACTAAAAATGAACTCCACCCTTGTACAAGTCAGAGTGGTTTGGTCCACACTCATTTACGCAAAAAAAAAAAAGGAAATTAAGTCATAGCAGCCATTTCTTTATATTCTGTTAATTTTTGTTTTTTTTTTTATTTTATAGAGGGTTTTAATTTATAGCAGCACACATCTGGAAACATCTGAAGTGTCCAAATTATTTAAACCTGCAGAGGGCAACTACAAAAAGTAAACTTAAGTTTATTTGCTTATTAAAAATTGTTTTTTTTAGACTTATTTCTTTAGAATTATGACAGATTGTGTCTAAAATCAGTCTAGAAATTGAGGCCAATACAGATGTGCCTTAAACCTTGCTTAATCACCACCAGGGGGCGACTCCTCTGGTTGTCTATAAACCAGCATTAAGTGATTTGTGATCTCAGTGAACACATTCCTGATCAGTTTACTGGGCCAATCAGGAGTTCAAAGTCTTACAGAAGAAAATTTGGTGTTTATTTTATGAATTATGGTGATTATTATAGTCACAGTGGAGTCTAAAACAGGATATGTGCCTAGTCAATCATAAACCAAAGAGCAGGCAGTCTGATATAACCTGAGCCTGCCAGGTTTCATAACAACACCAAGAGATCAATGGACAGCTAGTTCCATCTTTCACATACAGTCTACAGTTGAAACAGACTCAGAAAATCCTGAAAGATAATTTTGTTGCAGTGACAATAAACTCATTCATTGAGTCTCTTTAATATCTGGCCGCAGGAAACCCATGATGGACGCCATGTGTAACATTTTATGTGCCAAATACTCGTGAAAGCAGCAGCACGAGGAGATAAAAAGGGTCTTATCTCCTCAATTTTGCATAAAGTGGAGACAGTCCCAGCTCTGAAACTGCGGAATATCCACATTAATATTACAGGAAACAGCAAAAACACCTGAGTTCATCCAGGAAAGGTTCAGGTGAGCCTGGCACGAGTCAAACTAACAGAAATAACATGGCTACACAGATATACCACAGCAAGTGCCAGCGCAGACTTTCAGCCACTGACACTGATACAGTCTCAGCGCGAGCTGTTAATAGCTGTCCAAGCTAACGTGTAACAGCAGATTCCGCGCAGCCTGCAGCTAACTGCCCGCCTCTCCCTGCCGTCAAAGCGCGCTCCTGTCAGCCATGTTTCCATCAAACTCCAATCAGCCCAAAAACTGACACCAAACTTTCGGAAACAGGCTCGCTGCACAGTTAGCTAGCTCGTTAGCCGTCTGGAGCGCGAGCGGCGGCGGTCACAGAGCGTACCTGGTACTCCATTCCCGGGATGTAAGGAGCCGTCTCGGTGCTGTAGTGCCGGCACGAAAGACCCGCCAAACTGAGCGCCTGGTCCCGCCGTGCGAACCGCGCGGCGAAGCCAGAGCCCCGCCGCAGCACGCGCGACATGCACAGCATCATGAAGCGTGGAACTGTCCCAGGAAGGGGACACCAAATATGGAAGGCTCGTTTTTCAAGCGTAATGACGTCAGAGCACGCCCCCGTTATTTTTACTTTTATTTTTACACACAAATTTTTACACACAAATACTCCGACAAAGATCGAACAATAAAAACAATAATTACTTTTTTTTTTTTTAAAGAAAATATAAAGTGGGCGTGTCCGATAAGGCCTGGGGGGCATAATCGGCTGACAGTCTCCAATCTGGCCCACTCTGGTTTTGGAAAATGTGAATGGGGGCACAAGTTCTGGACTTTTAATTGTATGTTCTATTTTTTTTTTCAGCTTTTCCCCCGATAAAGGCACACCCTATGGCCATTCCTACTACACTACACACAAATTAATAAATAATAAATAAACAATTAAATGACAGAAAATAAATCAACTGTAAAAATTTAGGTTTTTCATAACTGGCCCACAATTTTTTTAAAAAAAACTGTATTTTTTGTGAATTAACAAAAACTTTCTGCTTTATAATTACAGGACAGTTTGGGCAATGAACATTACCAGAACATTATTTCTTCTTAAGCCCAAAGAGTCATGCATATATATTTCTTTTTTTTAATACAGCAGCATTTCTTTTAGAAAAACTGAGACATAATGTAGAAATTTCATTTATTTTTTATATTAACATAACTCAGGAATTAAATTTGTCGATAAACTTCTTTAAACTGTTAACTTCAAAAGGGGGAGTTTCACAGAACCGGCCCACTTCATGATGTATGTGCCCCATGATGCAAAATGAGTTTGACATTCCTGAAGTAATACTACTACTACTACTACTACTACTAATAATAATAATAATAATAATAATAATAATAATAATAATAATGATAAATATACAGATCATAACAGAATTTCAAATTGAAATAAAGTGTTAAAAGAAAAGAACAAAACAGTAAGTAATAATAATAAGCATATGAAATATATAATTTCAATGGAAGTGAGCAGAATGGACAGGATTAGAAATGAGTACATTAGAGGGACAGCTTAGGTCGAGCCATTTAGAGACAAAGTTATAGGGGCAAGGATGAGATGGGTTGGAAATGTGCACAGGAGGGAGAGTGGATATATTGGACAAAGGAGGATGAACATAGAACTCCCAGGCAGGAGGAAAAGGGGAAGACCACAGATGAGGCCATGGATGTGGTGAAGGATACTAGGGACAGGGTGAGCTGGAGGAAGATGATCCACTGAGAATCCTGATTGGAGATATGTAGTATATAATAATAATAATAATAATAATAATAATAATAATAATAATAATAATAATAATAATAATAATAATAATGTATACTTTATTGATCCCCTTGGGGAAATTCCTCTCTGCATTTAACCCATTCACTATGTAGTATTATACACAATAATATGCTTATTATAAATCATTATAACACTATTATTATTGTTAAATGTTTTTCATTTGTTTGTTTGTTTGTTTGTTTTTGGCACATTTGTATCTACAGATTATAAACGGCATGCTGCCATTTTTAGCTGTGGAAATTTTCAGAAAAACCTTAGATTAGATCAGTATCTAAAGCAATCCTGCAACAGTGAAAGGTGGTGGATGTTTGTCAGTGTCTCTGACTCCAATATAAAAAAGAATAATAATAGCCATCCCAGCTCCACAATTTGTCCCGACCTGAGACTCACTGAAAACAGCAATAACTGATTTTTGTGCCACTAAATGTACAAACTTTAACAGAACATTAACAGAAACAGAAATGTCCTGTTAAAGGAAATCTAACCTATAATTTAAAAGCATTATGTGGAAGATTAAGATTAGGGTTTTAAGAGCACATTTCTTCCCTTCTCTCCGATAAAGTGAAAGAGGAAAACTTCACAGTCCTGAATGAGATTTACCTTTAATGCCATGAATTCTCAGGACTGAGCTTTAATTTGAATGCAGACTGTTTATCTCTGGAACAATATGTGCTGCTTCAATGCAAGAAAGCTGAATTATTATCTTTTATTAATTCTGTAATGTATGTTCAAAATCAGAATCTGAGGCTTTCTAATATTTTCCTGTAGATAATGAAGGACTTAAATGTACCTGCAGGTATTCTAACAGTAAACCAACCTTGGATGGCTGAACAAATTTAACCTTCTGAAAAACACACTCCAGTTATTTTTCCTTAAATTAGTTTGACATGAGCCCTGTTTTCATTATGACACATTATCATTATTTATTAATTTACATGAGCATTTTTTTTGCTGCTCTGCGGTCGTCAGAATGTCTTGGTTTGTATTTTCACGTTTATTAATTTATCAAACAGTCCCATTTTGGTGCGGAGAGAGCCCCCATGTGATGGTAAACTAGTAAGCAAGGAGGGCCAAATTTATACTGTGTCTCGACTCATAGTTTTGATCAAATGTTTACAGTTATGTCAGTTTTCTAAGAATTTACCCTTAAATTCAGGGCTAAATCCTGGTGAACAATTATTCACTGCCTTGCTTTAAAAAAGGAATCGGAAGGTCAAAAACACGTTTTCAGGGGGACCCTTTGAATAATGTGTCTCTGTTAAAATTTGTCTGCTAGAATTATAAAAAGGTCATAGAACCTTTTAAAAAAACTTTAAATCATTTTGGGGTAAAGCATTTGTTTTAGATTTGGTTAGAAGGACAAACTTTGATCCATTACTACACACATTTTCTTCTTGCTGGGCAGCACTAAACTCATCAGTGGTTGAGATTGTTAACATCTTAAAAATTAGTACCAGTCATTACATCACTCCTCAGGATCCCCCTTTCTTATTTAGGATGTTTGATAGGATTACAAAATAATCTTGTTTAAATACTGCAGAGGCTGGCTGATTGTGGGTGGGGTCGTGAGAACCTAATATCCTGTTTATTATTATGCAGTTAACCTCCAGCTCTACTTCAGTACGGTATTTAACATCCTCATTTTTCTCCATTATCACTCGTCTCTTTGATAAAGGACTTTGTGTATTTTCTCTGGTGATTCAGAAACTTGGCAATGAAGCTTTTAGCTCTGAAGAATACATGGGACCGTCATTTAAGTCTGAAATGGGATAATAGAAGAAAGTGGAAGGAAATTTAGAAACATTCAAATACTTTCCAGTGATGCGAGGGATATGATTTCTTGACTTTAAGATTGTGCATTGTTTTTACTGGACACCATACAGATTATGTATGATGCTGCTGTAAACATCATGAGGCTTATGTACACAAACCATGCGTTTTGTAATAAAGTTCAGGAGTTTGGGACTAGAATATATGAAAATGTTTGTGATGCTGTTTTCCCTGGGTGATGAGACAGAAATATACCAAGAATCTGACCTAAAAACTGATCTGACAGTGAAAGAGTGTAAGAGTGGATGGAGAAGATTTAAAAAACGAATTATTTAGTTTTTCCAAATCTGGTGACTGGTGCTGGGAGGATGGGAAGAAGGTGGCTTCCATGTTTGTTGTAAAAGAAATGTTTTACATGTTGTAAAACAAATGCTTTAGAACAAACATGTTGAGGTTTCCATTCTCCTCAACGCGCACGGCACAGTCCAGAAATGGCAAAATGTTGTCTTTTGTGTCTTCCCTGGTGAACTTTATGTTTTTATCCACAGAGTTGATGTTAACAGTGAAGGATTCTACTTCTTGGGTTTTGATTTGTGGATAAAAACATAAAGTTCACCACACAGACAAAAATTGGTTCACCCCAAAGACAAAACTCTTAAACACAAACCTAACATGTAGTGTATGCTGTACAGTGTAGTGAGGAATGCTCAGACCTCTACATCGGAGAGACCAAACAGCCACTTCATAAACGCATGGCACAACAAAGAAGAGCCACCTTGATGGGACAAGACTCGGCGGTCCATCTGCATCTAAAGGTCAAAGGTCACTTTTTTGAGGATATCAATATTCACATTTTGGACAGAGAAGACAGATGGTTTTAAAGAGGAGTGAAAGAAGCCATTTATGTCCACTGTGAATGACCATCTTTGAACAGAGGTGGTGGCTTATGACACCAACTGTCTGCCATCTATAATCCAGTTTTGAGATCCGTTCCCAGACGCCTTAACGCCCACTCACATCCTGGGCCATTTAACCTCAGTAAATCACATGATAGGGTGGGGCTAGGTTTCACTATGGGCTCACCCGAAACCTTGGCTGATTGTGACCCAGACCTGTTTTCACACCTTGGCTTGTGTGATTAGGTAGAGGATCAATAGGGGGTCCATGACCCACTTGGGTACACTAGAGCTTAAAATCTGGGACTCTCCACCAGTTGCTCATCTTCAAAAAAACTTAAAGAAGTCCAGACGCTTTTCTTTCCAAGCTCCTTAGACTACAATGACCTAGATGACTGAGAACCTTCACAGACATACTTCCATGTTTGTTGTTGCTGTTTTAAGTATAAATACATTTAAAAAAAAATTTTTGAATCATAAATTAGTTTGTTGTTTCTTTTTTTTTCAGACAGATTTGAATAATGATGATAGCTCTTTTATATCCCGGTCAAGTTTGGTTTAGATTTAGCTTTAAAATAACTGCAGAAGTAAGCAAATAGCTGCTTAGGGGGTGGGTGTGAGCTCGCAGGAAATCAGGAAAAGCACTTGAAACAGGTTGAAAACAGAGAGGTCTGATGGTTTTAATGTGAATAGACCTCCTGCCTCCATAAGCATGCTGAGGGTACATGGCTGCCCTGTATTAATAATAATGTATTAATACAACCGCCACACAGAAGCACAACATTCAATGGCGAAATAACAGATCGACAACATGTTTAATTTTAACGAGTGGTAACTGCAATCACTGCATACAACTTCTAAGTAAAAGTTATAACATTATAAATAAATAAATGTTGGCGGAAGTAAATAGGCTAACAGTGAGTTCCTTTGTTTACAGTTATGAAAATAAGAGTTATAAATAAACCACTGTGCGAGTTTTAAAGCTTACAAATGTATTGTTTTTGTGAGATGGTTTAATGTTTGATGCACTCAGGAGGATAAGGAGAGCTGTAATTTCCACCCTGCATGGGGACATGCATGTCGGCATGACAACACAGTTTCGGAGGGGCCACTCTACTCCTCTGTGCCCCGCCCCCCCCCCCGCCCCAACAGACTTGACCTTTGTGAATGCGACGCTACACATAGACAAACCCGGACTTATGAAATTAATTTTTTTTAAATATTTATTATTTTTTTACTGTTTATTTTTAATTTGTTTCTATTTCTTATCGCTCCTGTTGGGGTTATTTTACGTTTTTACCCTTTGTATTTGATTTTGGGTACAATAAATAATACATTTTTTAAAAAAAAGAAAAAAAGGAACAACTAAACCCCGCCCCCAGGTCAGTGGGAGGGGCGTCGGTGAGGTCTAGAGGTGACGCCATGCGCAGACGCTCCATACGTAACTGCGTCGCGGACTCGGACAGGATGCAGCGGGACAAGACAAGTAACGCCACCGGGGCTGAAAAGTAAGACTAAATGTATTTAGTTTTTAATTTTAAAAAACGGGTTTGCTTTAGTTCGTTTCACCCACCTTTGAGGCGCATTCTGTGTTAGCCTTGTTTGATGTAACCATTTAAAAGTCCCGTGAATTGTCCTTTTTGTTCAGGCCCGACCGGGAGGCCGCCATCATGTCGAAGTACTACGACGGAGTGGAATTCCCTTTCTGTGACGAGTTCTCCAAGTACGAGAAAATGGCCAAGATAGGACAAGGAACCTTTGGGTGAGTAGTACACGAACAGGCCGGTTGTCTGACTAAATCTTTAGCTGCCTTGCGAATTTCGTATAAACGCCAGCTGTGCTAACTGCTAGCCGCACGGATTGAATGAAGAGCAGGTAAACACTGAAGTTTCCTCACCTGTATGAGTCCAGCTGCTTCTAAAGAAAGGCAGTAGCTGATACCTGTTGTCTCGACTTGTTTCTTAAAACGTATTTAGTTTTTAATGGTGCAAAGCTTTCATGGGTTACGGTCTACTGCTGCGATCAGCTAAAACAACAGCGCGCAAAGACATGGCACCGGAATAATTTGTGACTGGCTAAATGAGCCACATGCTGAAGACAGACCAGGCTCTATCCATAGAGCACCAAAAAAGGCTTTGCGTTGTATTTCCAATGAGTGACAACTCTTCTCCCCTAAGGTGGAAGGGAGGGAGCTTGACTTTTGTCCTTATGAGCTGGTTCTCCGATTCTGTGCCATGCGTCTGTGAAGTGGGTGTTTAGTCTGTAAAGGTCTGAGTGCTCCTGGCGGCAATGCACCGCTTACATGCTGTTGTTCAGCTTATTTTGTCTTTGGGTTGAAGCAGTTCTTGTCTGAAGTGCACTGACATCATGTCTACCACATACATGCCAGCAGTGTTGTTCCTCTACCCTACTATAGGTTAAATACCATTTGAGTTGTCTCTTGTACAGGGAGGTGTTCAAAGCGAAGCACCGGCAGACGGGGAAGAAAGTTGCACTGAAGAAAGTGTTGATGGAAAACGAGAAAGAAGGGGTAAGAAACCAGAGCCTTGGCGTCATTTAAAATCCAGTGTGCTGAAAGTTGGTGTGGATGATAATGTAACTGGGTTTCCTCACCTTTAGTTCCCAATCACAGCTCTGAGAGAGATCAAAATCCTTCAACTGCTCAAACACGAGAATGTCGTCAATCTGATCGAGATCTGCAGGACCAAAGGTTAGTATGACACGAGCGCATGTTTGTGTGGATTTATTTCAGTTTGTTGCTAGTTGTTTTTAATTTTCTGTCCTCCTTTTTCAGCCACTCAGTTTAATAGGTACAAAGGCAGCATCTACTTGGTGTTTGACTTCTGTGAGCATGACCTGGCTGGACTGCTGAGCAACGCCAACGTGAAGTTCACGCTAGCAGAGATCAAGAAGGTGATGCAGATGCTGCTCAACGGGCTGTACTACATCCACAGGAACAAGGTTAGGCTCTCAGAGACACCGTGAGTAGTTTAAATCAGCGGTCCCCGGGCCGGTACTGGTCCGTGAGTCGTTTGGTACCGGGCCGCGAGAGTTGAGGCTTGGGTGAGAAATTTGTGGTTTTCAGGGTTTTTATCATTAACTCGGTTTCCCTGGGTCTTTTCCTGTGTGTTATGAATACATCCTTTTTTGGGGGGACCGGTAATGGTTTTATTTTGCTGTATTTATCCGCGACACCTTAAAGGCCGGTCTGTGAAAATACTGCCGGACATAAAATGGTCCGTAGAGCAAAAAAGGTTGGGGAGCGCTGGTTTAAATCAAATGAAATTCCGCTATTAGAATATTAATGATGTTCCGTTGTTCTTTGCTCAGATCCTTCACAGAGACATGAAGGCAGCCAATGTGCTCATAACGAGAGACGGCGTCCTGAAGCTGGCCGACTTTGGTTTAGCTCGAGCCTTCAGCCTGGCCAAGAACAGCCAGGGGAACCGCTACACCAACCGCGTGGTGACGCTGTGGTACCGACCTCCAGAGCTGCTGTTGGGTAAGAAGAAGAAGGGAGGGTAAAAAACTAATACTCAAACATAGTCACAAGTATAATCAGGAAAAACTCCTTAATAAAATAGAAGTAAAATATACTTGAAATGTACTCCTGGTGCAGTCTTTAATTTTTGTGTTTGTGTTTGCTATGGCAGGTGAGCGAGACTACGGGCCTCCCATTGACCTGTGGGGAGCCGGCTGCATCATGGCCGAGATGTGGACCCGGAGTCCGATCATGCAGGGGAACACGGAGCAGCACCAGCTGACCCTGATCAGCCAGCTCTGCGGCTCCATCACGGCAGAGGTGATCCTTCGTTCTTCCTCTCGCACTCTGTTTGTTCTGTTTCTCAGCTCTGTGTTAACCTGAACCTTCTCCCATCAGGTGTGGCCCGGCGTGGACAAGAAGTATGAGCTGTACCAGAAGATGGAGCTGCCCAAAGGTCAGAAGAGGAAGGTGAAGGACCGCCTGAAAGCTTACGTCAAAGATCCGTATGCCCTGGACCTCATCGACAAGCTACTGGTCCTGGACCCCGCGCAGCGAATCGACAGTGATGACGCCCTCAACCACGACTTCTTCTGGTCAGACCCGATGCCGTCAGACCTCAAGAACATGCTCTCCACCCACAACACGTCCATGTTCGAGTACCTGGCCCCGCCTCGGCGGAGAGGACACATGCCCCAGCAACAGCCCAATCAGAACCGGAACCCAGCTACCACGAGCCAGACCGAGTTCGACCGCGTGTTTTAAACCAGGTTCTTGACGCTCCTGGAGTCCACTTTTCCTTCTAGATGTCTGTGGATTAACTGGGAGCAAACGTTTTCCCCTCGTCCTCACTGCATGTTTGAGGCATGGGTTTTTTGTTTGTTTTTTCCTTACAACTACTAATTTCTCTGTATTACAGAGTTATTATTTATAAAGACAATGTTAAAGTTTTATTTAAGACACATTTATAAGGTCACTTATTCTTCTGACACAAAGGGACATGCATACCTGAAATAAGGTGTTTATGTTCCTTAAATGTACCTGGCATGTGATCTGGCACATGCATGGGCTGATTCAGGATGTGAAGAAGTGACTGAAAGACTGCACTGCCTCCAGCAGGGGGCAGCATCATATCGCTGTATATCCTTATACAGCACATGTACATAACTTTTTATACTCCAGCATCGCTGAACAAAAGTGTTTTTTGAACTGTGTGCTGGGCCGGTGCCTCGAATGTGAAATTTTGGTTCAATAAAATATTTTAAACACAAACTGATTCCTGACAACTTTTTTTTTTATTTTTTTTTTTAATAATAATAATAATAATTAACTTTTCTGTTAAGCCATTTTAAGTCAGGATGAAAAAACAGATGTTACCTTCTGTTTTATACACACTCACAGAATACCATATCTGGTTTTTGGTTAGGACCAGGACGTTTTTATTTTTTTATTTTTTTATAAATATCCAATGTTGTCAACCAGCTTTGAGACTGATATCTCATGATACTCAATAGGAAGCAGGATTTAAATGTCATGTAGAAGAACAGAAACAAGTATTGGGACGCTGAATGTTTAAGCTGGTGTGATGCATGGAACCAGCATCATTACTATGTTATTATTATTGTTATTATTTATTTTATTTTTTTTTAAATGTGGTGTTTCTCTATAAAGGTCACGTGGACATCTCCTGTATTACATAATTTTCTCTTAGACTAATAAGCTTTCTGGTTATTATGACGGCTCAGAAATGAAATTTAAAAAGTGCAGTGCTGTGCAAAAGTCTTGTCATTTCTTTATATTTTTCTTCCAATGAGCCAGACTTTCCTAAAACTTTTTAAAGTGGTCTTGCAATAGTTGTCCAGGCTTTCTAAACGTCTTTCATTGGCTGCTCTTTCACCAAGCCAGGCGTCTTAACTCGAGGGATGAACCTGTGTTCTGTCCAAACTTAACAGAAAACCTAAAGTTACTAAAACTTTAGGTACTTCGATAATAGCAGCCTGTTACAGCAACACATCATTTGTGTTTCTGAATTATAAAAGCAGAAAAGTACCAACAGACTTTGATCCATCATGCAGAACCATCTGGAAAGCGTTTGATTGACAACAGCTTCATTCTTCAGCATGACACACACTGCCAGTGTAGTAAAAACACACCAGAGCCCGGATCTCAACGTTACTGAAGCAGCGTGAGACGATCCTGACAGAGAACAGAAGAAAAGGCAGAAACGTCCAAGCAAGAGCTTTGAATGTCCTTAAAGAAGGCTGGAGAACGATTCCTGATACTACTTAAAGAAATTACAAAAGCTGCCTCAGAGATCAGGCCATGTTGAAGAATAAAGGTGCTCATTCACTTTCAAGCTCACAAGAATTGTACAAACAGGCTACCATAAATTGTTGCATCTATTCCCTATTTTCCAAGCAAAATATAAAGAAATAAGACGCGTCTTCTTCACTTCAGTGACCTACAACAGTCCAGCGAGTCAGAAACCTGGTGGCAGAAAGTGGGTTTATATAATATAATTTTAGAATATAATAATCTATATAATATTTATTTTGTAATATAATTTTAAAATGAAATATAATTTAAGAAGTGCTAAATTTATAATCTTATTTATCTTAATAAACTAGACTTTTTAACTGAAAATGTGGCTGATTTGTTTTATGGATGTTCTACATGAGGCCAACAGAGGAAGGCTTTATTATTATGCATGTATATCTGCTGTGTGTGTTTATGTGAACGCACTCTGGGCTGGTAGTTTCCCTCCCCTCAGCCTAACAGCAGTCTGTGTGCGCTGTCAAAGCAGAGCTTTACAGATGATGGATTGCTCTTTTAGTTCCAGAGCTTATTCGCCGTCACTTCTCCTGAAGAGGAGGGTGTGAAGACAACGCTGACAACAACAACTAACATAAAT
>VUQG01033749.1:0-10711 GCA_015106755.1 Etia nguti | reverse complement strand
AACTAACATAAATTAGAAAGCGCTCCAGTGGACAGATGGGCCTCTGACTCCTGCAGCCGCCTGCATGCAAATGGACTCCTGTCTCTCTGCTGCCGCCGCTGCTGCTGCTGGTGATGATCTGTATGGATGAGAGGTGGATGGTCTGAGCTGTGCCAGGTTTGGGCCTCATCAGGACTAACTGTGAACTGGTTCCAAAGGCTCTTCACACTGATGTGATGATATTCTGGGTTCAGGGGGTGTTTGGGGGCAAATCCCATGTCAGACTGGGATAAATGTCACCTCACATGGAGTCCTCCTCCATGTGACAGTGCTGCTGTTTTTTGGTGGGGCTGTGCTCTGTGGAGTTCATTTAATGTGGAAATACTGGTGCATGCTCTGTATTCTCACAGTCTCCAGGTCAGGAGCTCATCATCATATGGATGAAGAAAACCCTTCACCTGTTTTATCTTCTGCAAAATCCCTGAAGAAACTGCATTCTCTAACAGCCAGCAGGGGGCGAGTACTCTGGTTTCAGCCAAAATCTGATTGTCTATGAGGAAATTATCTCACCTCAGTAAACACTGTCCCGGCTAGTTTTAAGTCTTACTGAATATAACATGATGCTCATTTTGTAAAATCTGGTCCCATTTAGAGTAAAACAGGTGATTTAGCAGGGTGGTGCAGACCACCACATGCCCACGCTGCTTGAAGTTAATTCTGGCTCACTTTACACCCTTGTGAGGTTCACTTCTTGCTTTTATTACATTTCCTGTTCCACATTTCCTTTTTAATTGCCCTCTTCAGTCTCACCTGTGTTCACTTATCTAGTCACACTGCCCAGTATATACGCTCCCAGGTGTTAAAGTTGTTGGTGAAATGATCCCGTATGGTCTTCCGGCACCTTCATTTAATGTGTGATTAAATCTGACGGGCAATTTAATACAAAATGATGTCAACCAAGTTCATTCTTAATGGCGCTGCAGCCTGGCAGTCCTTCCAGGTGACGAGACAGAGGCAGGTGAGTCATCGTGTGGTCATGCCTACACGCTTTTATCCCTTATCATCCCATTCATGTGCTAATGTGTCTAGACCAACAACGTACTTCAATATGGGGCTAGCTCAGTAACTTTTTATAAGTGGCAGATAATTTCAAATGCAATGTTTGAAAAAGCTAAAACATATCAGCAAGTACACAAACTGCCCACTTGAAGAGTGACAAAAAATATTAATGTGTGGTAATATCAGAGAAAGAGAGGAAGAAGACAGCTTACTTTTAATATTTGCTGAACTGGAAAGATTAAATTGAAAGGTTAGGTTTATTTTAATTATATTTAATGTCCTGTTATTCAGAGGTTGCATATCACTGCACAGGTTAGATATAAGTAGCAGCAGAGACATCATGATCAAAGATTCTGGATGATCAAAGATGGTTTGTTGAATAAGGAGCCAAATACAGACTAAGAAAAATGAACCTTTTATTTGCTCAATGCAAAAGTAAAACAAAGTAAAAAGCCAAGAGGGAAACCATAAACTCAGTCCAAAGAACAAAGACGGAAGAAAACTGGTGAGTACAACTGACTAAGACGAAGTTAGGGAGGAGACAGAACTATTCATACAAACAGAAGGCTAATCAGGGTGTAGACAATAAAGACTAACAGGGGAGGAAGCAAAACTAAACAGACCAGAGACACATTATTACCAAAGTGAAGGAGAAAATGAATAACTGAAAGCAGGGAACAGAGAAACATGAATGAACCAAACAGGGGGAAACTCTGGGGGAACTAATCAAACTCTATGAACACAAGCAGTAACTAGAACTATAATAAAACAAGATGGAAGGCTCATAATGCTAAAAGTCAAACCATAACTACAAGCAAACTTACAAAATAAACGATGAGCCAACCAAGTTTTTGGTTTTTAAGTGTTGTTTATTATGTAAATCTGGGTTCATGTTTTTTATTAGTATTCTGTGTTTTTGGTTCCTATCATGCTCTATTTGTATTTTTCTTTTAGTACTTATGGAGTTTATCAAGATTTTTTCAGAGTGTCTGTTTGCATAACTTTGTGTGCATTCGCTGGGTCCATTCTGTCAGAAAAGCCTGCGATGATGTGGATTAATTTGCGAGAATCAAATGCAGGATGAAGGAAACGAGAGTGAATTTAAAGCAAGCTTTTGAAGATTCTTTATTTGTTGGATGCATAGTCATACAAGTACAACACACAGTGAAATGTGTCCTGAACTGCTTCTTGACTGTGGAAAAAGCTGACTCTGGAATATGAAACGAAACAATAAATACATTATAAAAACTAAAAAAGAGCACAGTCTGTGTGGAGCGATCTGGATGCGGCCGCACCATGTTTGAACATTTGAAGGAATTACAAAGTCCCAAAAGAAACACAGAGTTAGGAGGCACATGGGTGTGCAGACAACACAACAAAGGACAAGGAAGACTGAAACGATATATATACCAGAGGTAACGAGGGAAGAGGAAATGGTTGGGGAACTAAACACAGCTGAAATAAATGCAGACAGTGAACAAGGGGAAAACTAAACTACACAAGATACATGAGAACAAACCGCCAACAAAATAAAACAGGAAATAAGAAGGGAAGGGAAGGGAAGTCAGGGGGAAAACGGGACAAAAGACAACACACAGAGGTGGAAGGAACAAAATGAAAAAACAGCAAGTCATATCAATAGCAAGCTGAACACTAAGCCAAACACACACAACCCCAAATCAAAGATGACCTAAAATGCAAGACTTGAATAAAGTATAACACATAAAACACAAATATAAACAATACTGACAACCTAATATTAAAAAAGGAGCCAAGAACACAGATAATGCTCAAAAAGAAAAGGAAGAAAGAACTTTTAAAGTCTTGGGTCCCAGACTAAAAGGGTCAAATTATTGGCTCCATCAAACACAGAAAACAACTAAGGGTGTGGCGCTCAGTCATTCAGGTCATTGTCTTTAGGTGATTCTGATTCATCTGAAGTACAAAACATCCAGACACAAGCTGAACAACATAGCACCGCGGAGTGCGGCGTGGCGCGGAGTGCGGCGTGGCGCGGAGTGCAGCGGAGTGTTCGGACCTTTGCATAGGAGAAACCAAACAGCCACTACACAAATGGCACAACACAGAAGAGCCACCTCAACAGAACAAGACCGGCCTTACACCTGAACCTAACAGGTAAAGTGCTTGATAGATGCTCAATCATCCAGCTAAGGAAATCCCAGAAAGTTAATTCTGTTGATCTGGACGTTTTCAGTGGAAGAAATGTTTCCCTACTCATCCAACAAACTTCTTCAGTGAAGAAGTCAATCATTGTCCAGATGAACACAATCAGCTTTCTGGGGCTAAAGGGTAAAGGATGCCAGTGTTCACATTCTGGACCGAGAAGGCAGATGGATTAAGAAAGGAGTGAATGACCATCCCTGAACTGAAGTGGTGGCTTACAACACCAGTCATCAGCCGCCTGCAACACAGTCCTGAGATCCCTTGGGGGGGGGCAGTGTTGGGATCTGGGTTTGCTCCAGTTGTTCAAACATGAGATCAGTGAGTGACCAGGTTTTCCCATCAAGGGATTTTTTTTTTCTTCCCTGATGGCAGGTACATGAAGACAATTCCAGGATTCATTAGGCTCGGATTGTGAAAGAGTGGTTGAGGGAGCACGACATATCATTTTCACACTTGGACTGGCCACCACAGAGTCCAGACCCGAACCCCACTGAGAGTCTGTGCTGGAGAAGATTTTACACAACAGTGTGACTCTTCCATCATCGATGCAGGACCTTAGTGACAACTTAATGCAACTCTAGATGGAAATCAATGTTGATATTGCGTGAGGTTATTGAAACGAATCAAAGCTAAAGGTGGTCCAATAAACTCATGCGTTTCATCACTGTTTTGGGAAACATGTTCATGTAATGGTTTCCTGAGCTGCTTTAAGACCTACATTCATCAGAGAGCTCCTCCTGATTTTTCTGTTTCAGCTTTCTGGCTCATGTGTTTAACTCTAATTGAACTTTCTCTTTCTTGATTTGCTTGTTTTCTGTGTGTAAAAGCTCAGAAATAATCTGGTCCTGTAATTTCATTCCAGCCTACTTCAAATGTTGGTTTCACAGCATTAGAAGCTGTGAGTTTCACTTTCAAATTTCAAATTCAGGGAGGCCTCCATGTACTCTTCCACTGTTTTCATTGCTTTCTTCCTCCCCCCCGCCCCCCCTTCCTCTAACACCATTTCAGTCCTGCGGCTGTATGTGGCTGATGGCATCCGGCGTGCAGGGCAGCACACATGAAAGGGGTCCTGTCACTCACTCGAGGCGACCATATGTGTGCCGGCATGAGCTCCATGCCAGCGGCGGGCTGCCTCTGCCAGAAGACATTAGGGAAGCAGCAGGGTGTCATTAAGGCGGCACGATGATTGATTAACTTAAATCTCGAGCATGAGACCTACTAGTCGCAGCTCCTACCTCTCTGCTCACACACACCGCACACACTCAGTGACAGAGGAGAGGTGGAGATGGAGGCAGAGGGAGCCCCCTGCAGATGCGAGGGTGTAATTGCATTATCTGCCCAGTAGGGATAGGATGAGCTTGGGTTGCTCTGAAATGAACACAGCGAGGGGGCCACATCAAGCCATTAGTAGCTCTCCAGCCCTCTGCTTCTACTCAGAGACGGATTTCAGATGCGGCTTTTCTTTCATGGAGCTGTGGGGAGTTAATGGCAGCTCCCAGTTGCTCATCCACACTGAGTGGCTGGATGTTTTTCTGGTAAAAGACAAGAGTCTGCCTCTTCAAAGCTGACCTCGGAGGAGTTTTTAATACAAAACATCGACTGCAAAGAGTGATATTAGTGTTATTTAAATTCTAACAAACACATGGCTGTGCAAAAAACACTGGTGCAGCAAGTTTCTGAGTGTTGTCTGGGATTAAATTGGAGTTTTACTTTCATTTACAGTAATGTAAATGAAAGTAACAATGATGCTTCCAAAATTCCTATATGTATTTCAATGCCTTCCCATCCTGATTCCCAAATCCTTTTTTGAATCTCTGGATTCCTTAATGACTTCCTTTATTTGGAATGGTAAACATCCAAAATTGATGAAAGCTGTTCTTCAAAGACCCAAGCCGGTGGGAGGTTTAGCTCACCCTATTTTCCAATATTACTATTGGGCTGCCAATATCAGGTGTATGTTGTATTGGAGACACTACCACCTTGACCTGACATCACCAGTTTGGGTCACCATAGAGTCTAATTCTAGCAGGAAAATTTCTCTACCCGCAACTTTGGGGTCATCACTCCCTCTGGCCTTGACTTTACCTAGTATAATAATAGAGTAGTCCAGCAGTCTCTGAGAATCTCGTTTTTTACAGGTCAGACACTATGTGCAGACTATGTCAACACAATTCTCCCAAAAACCTCCAGACAATCCGGTAGATGAGGTTTTAATGGTCAGTCCAACCTCTAGGGGCATAATATCAGCCTTGTACAATTTAATTTCCAACTTACAATGTTCTTCAGTAGCTGTCATCAAATCTAAATGGGAACAAGACCTTAACTTTCATATCACGGATGAACTGTGGGACTCTATCCTCGGCCTAGTTCACAATATATCAATGTCGGCTCGACAAACACTCATTCAATTTAAGATGGTTCATCGGGGCCATTGGTCCAGGGCTAAGATGGTGCGTATATACCCAGAGGTGGACCCAACCTGTAGGTGTGGGCGTGCTCCTGGTACATTACTTCATATGTACTGGTCCTGTCCTTTGTTGACCAACTTTTGGAACTCTGTTTTCCATACAATGTCTGAAGTCCTGCGGTTTCAAATTAAACCAGAGCCACTCTGTGCTATGTTTGGTGCTGCCCAGAATCTGAAGTTGCCCAACTCCAGACTCAGAGCATTAAACTTTTCATTACTGCTGGACAGACGAGCTATTTTACTTGGTGGAAAGACTCTTCTCCCCCTCGGATGCGCAATGGGTAAAAGATATGTCCCGTATGGATTTAGAAAAAAATTTGATATACAGTTCCTAGGTCAAAGGGTCAAAAAACACATTTTATAAACTGTGGTCCCCTTTTCTGGATTTCTTTGAAAGGCCCACGACTATTGTTTCTGAGTAGCCCACGGACCCCCCCTCCTCGGTTTTTGTTTTGAAGAGAAGCACTGCTTTGAGCTGGAAGGTATTCATCAGCATGAGCATGGGAACAGAAGTGAGAGTCATTGTTTTATTTGATATAGGAGAGTTTGACTTTTTTTGCACCTTATCCTTAATAAATGAAATTATGTATGTATGTGATGCACTTGGTGCTACAGGGTTAGCGGTGCACATCGTTATTGTTGTAATGCAAAGGTCCTTTGTCTTCTGTTTTATTGCCAGCTTGTCAGTCATCTGAGAGCTCTGTGACCTTCACATCTGTGGTTGTTGGGCATCTTTATGACTTTTGTCTTTAATTTGTAAAGTTATATCTGACCCCTCATTTGCCAAATTTGTAAATCTTTCTGTTCTTCAGTTCTTGTCGGATGAACTCGATTGGTTACCCTTTGACCTAGGTCACACGTGCAGGCCGACAACTTCCACAGACAGTTGCAGAAATCTCCAAACAGCATGTGTGCAAAATTACCGACCTCTACTGCCGACCGCCTTTCTCTCTTCCCTCCATCCCAGCGTGTCCCGGAGTCATGTGGCGTCTCGCAGAGATGAGTGATGAAATCAGCAGAGAGGGAGTTCACACCGGGACCGCCGCTCGGGCTAATGTTTTGTTTGATATTAACATGCACGAGGCACTTAAACTCCCACTGATTTGGATGAAAAAACATTTGGAATCGGGCTCATCAATCAAAGGGCACACACACAGGAGCTGTCAAAATCCCGGCGTGCGCTGTGTGTGTTACACTGCTCAAAGCAATTGGTGTTATAAAAGGAGAAACTCTGTTTTTCTCTTTTTATTCAATAACTTTAATGATGCATTTTTTTTCCCCCCCTGAGGACAGAGGAGCACCTGGACAACCACAAACCTGTTTCTACACTGGTGACCACACCGCACATCCACCGTGCCACCACGTTTGTGTGCATGGATTTTTAGGGTGCTTTGTTTCCTGCATAAAATCTGGATAAGCAATTTGCTTGTTAAGTCTTGCGTCATTAACCACTTACAGATCCAAATGCTCCTGCAGGTCCCAATCAAACACCCCTTGTTTCAGGCACCACTGAAACGAGGGGTCGCTCCAGATTTTCCTGTTGTTTTTTTTTTCTTTTTTCTTTTAAACAGTCAAAACTTGTCCAATTTCTTCCATTTCCAATAAAATGATCAGTGTGTTTGCTCGCCTGGGTGTTACAATGAAGTTTAGTTTTCAGACATCAGTGAAAAAAAGGAAATAAGAGGTTTAGCGAGAGTTACTGTTTCTGGATCACTTTCAAATATGGCTTCTTCTTTGGATAACAGAGCTTTGACCTTCTCTGTGGACAGCACAGTCAGCTGTGTTCACAGTGATGCCTTGAATTGTTTCTGAGCCTATTCAGTGATTTCATTGACAGGATCATTTCTGTTTTTAAAGCAGTGCTGCCTGAGGGCATGAAGATAACTGGGATCCAATGTTGATTTTTGGCTTTATGCCTTGTGCACTGAGATTTCTCCAGATTCTCAAAATCTTGTGACATTATGTACCGCATCAGGGACGAGTTACTGCCCCAAGTGAAGGAGCTCAAGAATTTGGGGGTCTTGTTTATGAGTGAGGGGAGTGTGAGATTGTTACAGGGGTTGGTGCAGTGTATGGAGTGGTGTGGATGCTGTCCTGGTCTATATCCCCATGCTCTGGATAAAGAGAGGAAAGAATGAGAACGAGGTCTCGGGTACAAGCAGTGGAAATATGCTTCCTCTGAAAGGTGGCTGAGCTCAGCCTTAGTGAGAGGGTGAGAAGTTCAGTCATTCGATGGGGTTTAGAGTAGAGCCGCTACTCCTTCACATCAAATGAGCCAGCTGAGGTGGTTCAGGCATCTGATTAGGACGCCCTCTGAGTGAGGTGTTTTGGGCATGGCCTGCTGGGAGGAGGCCCTGAGATAGACCCCAGATGAGTTGGTGGAAGTGGCTGGGGAGACTGAGATCTGGGCTTCTCTGCTTAGGCTGCTGCCTGGATAAGTGGTGATGGATGGATGGATGTTATCTACTTAGATCAGGATCATTATTTTGAAGTTGTTTCATAACATGTAGGTGCAGTGTGTTTTTGTTGTTGTTGTTGTTGTTGTTGTTGTTGTTGTTGTTGTTGTTGTTGTTGTTGTTGTTGTTGTTTTGGTTTGGTTTTTTTGCACACCTTTGAACCTTTGCCCATCTTTACTTCTGAGAAACTCTCTAAGATGCTCTTTTTATGCCTGGTCGCTCTGTTAGTTGCAAAATGTTCCTCGACTTCTTTCCTTTATTTTTCCAGTCTACTGTTACCCTTGTTGAGACTCTTTGCTGTGATCAAATTCAAAATGAGATAGTAAAATGTCTTCTATATTGTGAATAAAATATGACAACACAGCCACTCAGCCCACCCCACATATCCACCTTATCATGTTTATGGATTGAAAAGTGGAGGAAACACTTGAGTATACTCCTGTTTTGCAGAACAAACATCTTCTTTTCACTCGTAAAAGTCATACAAAGAGTAAGGTGGCTCTTCTACACAGTCCTTAAAGACACTGCTGCATTTCCACCAATCCCGCCGTCTTGTTCTGGCAGATGAAGGCTATCCAGCAGCCAAAACACCTAAAGATTTCATACAAATGGTGTGTCCTCCCTTCACAGAACAGTGCATGCCAGCTCTGACCAGAACAGAGAAAGAAGAGGGAATAAGAGGACAAGTACATCCGAGTTTGAGTCTCTAGTTTGAGAGAGAGAGACGCTTCACAGGTCCTCAACTGCCAGCTTCATTAAATGGTACCTGCAAAACACCAGTCCTGACATGAACAGTGAAGAGGCGACTCTGGGATGTCAGCCTTTTAGGCAGAGCTGCAAAGAAGAACACAGAGCTGACCAATAAAAGGAAAATAATAAGACCGGGGAGAGAACACAGACAGAGGAAGCATGGAGGGGAGAAAAAGAGTGTTATGGACAGAGAGATCCCAAGGTGTTTGGGTCAAAAAGAAGAACATTTTAGAAGCAGAGCAAATGAAAAGATGGAGCAGGAGTGCATGACGCAATCTGTCAGCAAGGTGGAGAAAGATGATGATTTAGGGGTTTTAAAGTGGGAGATGTAAAAAGGAAGTGGAAAATGTGTGTTAATTCACAGAGTGCTCACAGACTTGGACTTAAGGTCTTTCTGTGGTGTAAAAACTGTACACCATCTCTCACTGGATGATATGATGATGTAACACTTTCATAATATGATGATATGCTAATGGTCAGGAGGATGCAACGTGATTTTAAGGGTCCTCTCAGTGTGAACAGACTGGATCTCCTTGGTAATCACCAACCAGCAGAGAGCAGTGTGGAGTAAGCTGACCGCAGACAGCACGTCAGTGTGGATGTCATGAGATAGGTTAGAAACAGCAGCTTAAATATCCCTGCCATGCTTTAGATGTGATCAAACATCCAGGTGGATTAGCAAACAGCTGGCACAGCCTCTGGGCTCAAGAGATCAGGCAGCCTCAAAGCCAGAGAGTCTGCAGGAGGTGGCACTTCTTGTCTGAAAGTCAAAGAGCCCAGACAAAAGGCACACCCTGATGTCTTTTGCTTCAGATCCAAATCCCACACTCATAATGTTGAGTATCTGCTGAGACAGGATCTACATAACCAGCCTGTTATCATCCCCATCCAATAATATTGTTTTGCCAAAGCTGCCAAGGTGTCCTTTAGCAGCATATCAGGTTTTGGTATTTGTCAGACAGGGCTGTCACTACAAACTCCTCATTTTCAGCTCTGAACAGTGTCATTTTAACCCAAACCACCATCTTTTCTTAAACTGGAACACACAGTTTTTAGGAGAGTGCATTTATCAGTGGTGCATAGCCGTTAAATGAAACCCTTAGACCCATAGATAGTCATCAAACTTGAACTCCTACAGGATTATAATGCCCAGTGTCCCAGAGCTAGAAGTGCTTCATGTCAAGCTGAACCAGCATCGTAGCACAGATGCACATCGATGGACTAAAGCAGGGTTGGGGAACTCCAGGCCTCAAGGGCCGGTGTCCTGCATGTTTTAGATGTATCCTTGATCTAACACAGCTGATTTAAATTGCTAAATTACCTCCTCACTAGCTGTGAACAAATTCAGGGGAAGGATGCTTCAAATGCCTTATTTGGAGGCAATGACGTCACAGCGACGCGACGAAGGCTGTCCGAATTCAAAGAGTACTCCAAATATGGCGACAAATGCGTCCTACTTTTCCCGGAATTTTAAGGATGGGTCCAGTGTATCCTTCGTGTCCTACTATATCCCAGGATTCATTGCGGGCCATACAGGAGATTTTTCTTCTGATAGCGATGGTGGTCGAAGCGGGAGAGGAAAACACTTTCAAATGTAAGTATATGAAAATCTGGTTGTACAAAAGTTAAATTGTTATAGCGGTTGTGTTGTTAAGCTATGGGCGTCTGCATACACACGTTTTTTTAAAATTTATTTAAATAACCGTAAACTAGCTTTGGTGGTGGGTCCCGCGGTTTGTCATGTATTGCCGCTCACATACAGCTAATTTTGATTTTTTCGAATTAATCTTTTTGGTGATTTGTTGTAGGGAACAAA
>VUQG01033738.1:0-17473 GCA_015106755.1 Etia nguti | reverse complement strand
TATATATATATATATATATATATATATATATATATATATATATATATATATATATATATATATATATATATATACATATATATATATATATATATATATATATATATATATATATATATATATATATAACTTTAATATAAAATATAAAATTCTCTTACAACAAAAACACAGATGGAATTATTCACTTTGAGACAAAATAACAAAAATAACTTTAAACATGCTCATTTTTTAAGCTATTAAACAAGATGAAGAGCAGTATGAAATCTGGATTATACACTGTCTTATAAATAACTTAGAAAGTTCAGTGGTATGGAGTGTATGGCTGACTGTATGCACACACTGTAGTATAACAAGCACTGTTTGTGTTAATAAATAGGCACACTAATCGCAGTTGTTGTCTTCTGCATTGCTGCAGTAATAGTATAAGTATAAGTTAAGTTAAGCTTACATCTGAAACTCAGAAAAAAATGTTAGTCTTTCTAAATAAGAACACAAGTTGCAGATGGTATAGGCACTAATAATGGTAAATGTTGTGGGATACTCTATATCGGGATAGTCGGACATTTTTGTCAAAACACAAGTTTGCAAAAGGGTGATGATATATTCTATCAAATTATCATCAGTAATCTAATTCAAGATGACTCATTGTCAAGTGTGTAAGAACAGACAGGCAGACCTCTCTATTCAGAAAGACAACCAGGCTATGAC
Source organism: Etia nguti (assembly GCA_015106755.1). Classification (NCBI taxonomy): domain Eukaryota; kingdom Metazoa; phylum Chordata; class Actinopteri; order Cichliformes; family Cichlidae; genus Etia; species Etia nguti. Next base: position 16,765 of record VUQG01033738.1, on the reverse strand, counting down.
ATGTTTTATTTTACATAAAGAATATTGCAGATTTTCTTGCTTGAGGGAGGGTTAGGGTGAGTTAAGAAGAAATCAGCTAACATCTCATCTACAATATAGCAAAAAACAAAACAAACAAAAAAAACCTGGCAAGCAGTATTGTATACAGTACATCACATGAGTCACATGAACAAAGCAAAATTTAGTAATTAAAGAATCAAACAAGCATCAACCATAAAAGAAAAAAAACAAACCAATGTGAATGCACATCATGGCCTCAGGCTCGCATAAGGACTGAAAGTAGACACCATGTGCTAAAGTGGTACTCATCTGAAAGCAGTTTTCCACTGGCAAGTACAGCCAGTGGAATGCTGGTTTCTTGCTGTGAGCTCAGATCAGGAAATAGATTTACCTCTGTTGGTAAATTATACAAACGACTTTATTTAAAAAACATTATATGGCAGATTTAGTGCTTACGTTGTCCCATGTTTGACTAAATTAAATTATTTTTCACGATTACTGATGAGAAATTATGGTTTGTCTGATTTTCCAATGATTGCAGGAGGCTCAGAAGTGTGTGATGGGTTAATTAAGGCTCTGGGGAAACAGGTAAACAGTGAATCTGCTTGACATAGTGAACATTCAAAGGTAACTTCAGCTGCCCTCTGCAATAATTTCACAGAAGATTGTCTCCACATGCTAATTCTACCCTTTAATACTTCAGCCTCAGTTTCATCCCTCTGTTTAATAAGCTTGAAATTAAAGCAGCTGGCCAATTTTACAAGGGAAATGATAAGACCCAACAATGAGAAGGAAAACGAGTCAGGGGGTTACATCAAACAACAGCCCTCTCGAAGCAGAAGGTATAAAGGCACTTTCTGTGGGTGTGAGGACTGAGACTGAACCAGAGGTTAACTAGACACCGATTCCACCTCTTCTTATTCTAAATAACCCTTTCAGTATATTTTGTTCCACCCGGTGAACAAGTAGAGTACACATATGCATAAGTTCAAGCTTTTTAAATAATTAGCAATTTAGTAAAATAAGCAAATAATTATTTCCTCTTCTTGTTTGCATTAGTATTACTTCAACTCAAGTATGGGAAGAAACTTTTGTTTTAAGATTAGGATGATGCAAAAGACAATATCTATATAAATAACGAAATACACACACATATATATTAGTGGCATTCCATTAGGACAATCCTAAAGTAGACATAAACTAAAACATACGAAAGTAATGGATCCCAGCAGCACCACTGTCATAAAGCTCATCACTTGTCAGTTAATATGTGCACCCATCCTTTATATTACTGCCATCTTGTGGCCACTGTCAGATACTGTCGCTCAAAGCTGTGCTTCTTTCAGTCTCAAAGAAAACTGCAGCTTTCTATGTTTTGAGGGTGTGTCCGTCCCATTAGCGTTTACTCGATTTGGGGAAGCTAAGAGGCCAGCAGAACAATCATGAAAGAACCCCACAAGGGTATGTATTACCAGCCAGTCAGCTGCATCTCCACAAAAGGGAAGTTCCTCTCAGGCATCGTACCAACCAAGCTGAGTAGGCACATGAGTAGATGCATGAGCATGGCTTCGAAAGGCATTGGGAACAAACCAAAGGGCCAAAGCACCAACCACGGGTTGGTGCTTTGGCTCAACCAATGCTGCTGCACATCTTTTAACAGGTGTTGGAATGTATGAACACATCACTTAAGTTTTAGCAAATTTACACCGGCTCCCTGTCAAATATCGCATTAATTTTAAGATTCTTTTACTTACTTTTAAAGTTTTAAATAATATGGCGCCCAGTTATTTAAATGAACTCCTCAACATATACGACCCCAAAAGAGCGCTGAGATCGTCTAACCAGATGCTCTTAGCACAACCGAGGTCTCGATTGAAGCATAGAGCAGATCGGGCCTTCGCAGTAGCAGCACCCAGACTCTGGAATAATCTGCCAGAGGATATTCGTACTTCAGAGTCTATTCAGTCTTTTAAATCGCGTCTTAAAACTCACTTTTTTACTTTGGCTTTTAATTCGAGTTCAGTATGAGTACCATCAGGCATGTTTTATGTTTTTAATGTTAATACATTGTCTTCTTATTTATCTGTATTTGTTTCTAATTTATCTATATTTATTTCTCTATTGTTTTTAACCGATTGTGAAGCACTTTGGTCAACTCTGTTGTTTTTAAATGTGCTATACAAATAGATTTTGAATTTGAATTTCAATAAATCTCCTTTAGGCGACTGTTGTTGTGATTTGGTGCTGTATAAATAAAACTGAAAATTGAATTGAATTGTATGAAAGCTTCACCCTGCAACTTCGGGTGTATAGAAGTTATCTTTGAAAGCTATGTATTATTTTAGTTACAATGTGGTATTTTTAAAGCTGTTTTGAGAACAAACTGCATATGGATAGGTAAAAACATGGAATCTGTGTTCTAGACAGTAATCAGTTCTGAGGCCACCAAAGCCAAGTGACAAATAGAGAGGCAAGACGCACACATATTGCTTTAGACATACGCAGAGGAGAGAGTGGATATAATAGACAAAGAGGTAAACAAAAAATTAGAACAAAGAGGAAATAATGCTATAATTCAAAATCTCAGTCTGAGGTTCATGTTAAATAATCTCTTTCTGTTGTGAAAGCTTTAATTTTCAGCAGATTTGGCTGACTTGCCTGTGTTGGGAGCTTTCTATTTGAATAAAGTCATCGATTAAATGAGACGGCTGTCAAGTTTGGCATAGAAAGTGTTAGGCATGCTCAGTTTGAACCCCTTTGATTCTTAGAACTCTTATTACACCTATATTGAAAAAAGAGGAAAGAAACAACACAGAAAAATCACTTAGTTCAAAATTATTTGAACTATGATAAATTGATAGTTGTGTCTCTTCTTCATATAGTCGTTTGTTCCTGATCTTACAGACTAAAGTCCAAAACCAGAATTCTGACTTTCAAAAGGCTGCTTCAAAGATTCATGCCTGAACAAAAAAACTTTCAAGAATTTTTTCAAAAGAAATAGAAGAATTCTGGATTGCTATCTTCTTTTGCTTTAATTGAGCAGACATCCAGCAACACACTCAGTAATATCATAACAAGTAATATCATGGTAACAATAGTGGTTACAGGTAAGTAATATTACACTGAAATTTGAAGCCTAATCCTAACCCAGAACTGGGGTTAGTAATGTGGTGATAAAGACATCCCCATGAGGCAAAACCAATTAGTAACAGAAGTTTAATACTTTGGTAACAACATGATAACCTGCTAGAAATAAGAAGGTAATGTCTGTGAGATTGCATTGTAATAACCTCATAATAATAATAATAATGTAATATTGACTGATGTTTTAACATTTGGATAGTATTACTATATTATAATGCTTTAATTAATCCTACCTTAGGTTCCCAGCATTCTGCTTTGCTTAAAAGCAATAATGTGAATAATATTTTTAATGCTCTGGATTATTACATGGAAACATCTGTGGTAGTTTCTGTGTAGGAACCAGAGTTGCAAAATGCAAAGCAGTTTTTATTTAATAACCATGTTAATAACCTTTTACAACAAACTCAAAGAACAGGACCCTCTTTCACAGCATATTTTATATCTGGATGACAGTGCATAATATGGTAAAAATATTTCAGGTAGGAAAGAGAGGATTCATGGAATACATAGTTAAAATGTCCAGTACACAAATATTAGATGTCATCCATGTTTCACCAGCTTTCCAGACTCCAGCTAAGGACACACTGATCTTAGAGATTCTCTGACTTTAACATGTGTAATTTGAAAAAGGTATTTTATTGAGTGTGTTGTGATTAGCAAACACAGAGTTTTGAAGAGAAAGTTTGGTCAGATAAAACTGAGATAAAAAGAGATCATGTTAAAATCAATATTCATCTGACTGAACTAATGATAAATCTATTCAAGTAAAATAGCATAAACTGCGTGAAGTACATTCATGTGTGAGAGAAGAAGAAACGTAATTATGTGATTTTAAGGTTTAAACTATATTTTAAATCATGTTTAAGTAAGATCACAGAGCAAGGGTAATGGATATTGGGTAATTCAATGTCAACAACGGTGATTGGATGTCAGATGTAATCTCAAAATGTAATCTCTTTCTGGATTTGGCATCCAGAAAGAGAGGTATAAAAATTTTGTGCAGAAGAGATCAACCTCTTTGTCTCCTGCAAGATGAGCAGTGCAGAGGAATGGATGAACCGGAGGGTTTCAACTGCTGCCCAGACTGTGGACTTAAATTCCAACATTCCAATTACATCTTCCAAGGAATTCCACTGTTTTCTTGTGGATTATAACTCCTTAGATGAGTATAATTCAAGTGATTTGAGTCTGTGATTATTTTTTTCGATTTGGCTTTTGCTTTGCCCTTTCTGATTTCTTTTAATTAATTATCCTGCATTCAAAAAGACTAACATTCCCTTGTTAACTCTTTGTGAAACAGGTAAAAATCTGAGCATTAGTTTACATCTTATAAATAGCTCTTACAGGTTACTCAAGCCTTTAACAGTAACAGATCTTTGGGGCTTAGTTTTAGCAAGTATAGAGCACAGGTGTCGAACTCCAGGCCTCAAGGGCCAGTGTCCTGCAGGTTTTAGATGTGTCCTTGATCCAACACAGCTGATTTAAAGGCTAAATTACCTCCTCAACATGTCTTGAAGTTCTCCAGATGCCTGGTAATGAACTAATCATTTGATTCAGGTGTGTTGACCCAGGGTGTTATCTAAAACCTGTAGGACACCGGCTCTCGAAGCCTGGAGTTCAACACCCCTGATATAGAGAGAAGCTGCCGCAGTGGGTGTGGCTGGTGAAATTGGTACTTTAAGCTATTCCAAAAGTAAATTTACCCTCTCTTCCTCTCATATCTCAGGGTTTCTTCTGTGACAACCTAATTAATGTGGAGATCATCCTCTCTTCTTCCTATGTTTTCTGGTTGAGATACGGCCAAGGCTCTCAGGTACTGGTCAATGTGAAATTTAAGAAGTTCTTAGTTGCTACCAAAAATACCCCCTGGCATTTTCTCAGACAGCCTTCATAGTAATTAAGGCTTCATGGGACAATGGCTGGAACTACTATAGAACTTAGTTTGTGGTCTAACATTTAGCAAAACCTGACAGGTGGGATGTTGCAATCCTCAGGTTGTTGGTATAAGTTCAGCCTTGTTAGAAAAGGCTTGACCTCTGATGAAGTGTGCTGCCTTGTTGTTGGAACCTTTGCCACCAGGAGCCAAAGCTTCATCCTTCTCTCTTTAATGGCAGGGGAGAGGTCTTCGGCAAACCACCAAGTTTCTGTTTTGAAGGAAAGTTGACTTCTTTGCAGCATTCCAAACTGCATCTTGGTGAAAACAGGGAATGATCAGTGGAATAATCCCTATTAGCTCAGAGGCATCTTTCAGTGGTGAGCCAAGGAGGTGCACTATATCAATTATATCTGGACGTTTAGCATTAAGTACTAAGGAGCCAAAGACTGGCAGATATGTATCCCGTCTTTGTGGACATCGAGGTCCTTATTCTCAGGCACTCCATGGACCTGCGTTCTAATGCCAGAAGTAGCTTTCAAGCTCAAAGGCTCACTTTTTGACATCTTGTCTTTTACTTTTTGGATTTTAACAAAGGAAAAGTCAAAGGAAAGTTTAAAAATTAAGGTTTAAAACTTACCTTTTTGATAAAGCTTATCGTTAGGGCTTATTAGATGACCCCTTAATCCTACTGCAATAGGTCTAGGCTGCTAGGGGCTTCACATGGTTCTTCTTCATTCACCTTTTTACTCTCTGTGTGCTTACACACTACTCTATTTAATCATGAGATATTATTCCTCTCTGGCTCTTTTCCAGATTATGTCTTTTGACCTGTCTTCCTCCCCTCACCCTCAGCCACATGGCTGCCCCTCCCAAAGCCTTGTTCTACCAGAGGTTTCTTCCTGCTAAATGGAAGTTTTTCCTTTCCACTGTCACCAAGTGTTTGCTCGAAGGGGGTTGTTTGATTGTTGGGGTTGTCTCTATATTACTGAAGAGTCTTTATCTTACAATATAAAGGGCCTTCTTGTTATTTGGCACTATATTAATAAAATTTTACAGTGGATGTGGAGTCCTACACTTTAAGATTAAATACAAATTAAAACTAAAACACCAATGAGACAGAGTTTAGATTCTTTGTAGACCCTCGACCCAGCTGAATTTTTACTGGGCGAGGTGGCGGGGGGGGGCGTTCATTTTGAGTTTTTAGTTTTTGCTGTATGTAGAATGTTAATCAATTCAATTCACGTTAAAAAAAAATTTCATCATTATTAAACGTTTTCTTTAAATCAATGGTAAACAAATATAAGTGAATATTATCTGAGAAACCACTTGTTACAATTTTTGCCTGGCTTTTTCCTGTGTATGATAACAGACTGTTACAAACTTGCATCAGTCATGTAGTAAGTAAAGGTGCCAGTGGTGTCATAACATTTAGACAGGCTAATGTGGGTGAGGTTACATCTTGCTTGTTGAAACATGTCTGCTGCCAGATAATGAGGAAATTCATGCTCATGTAAGGTAGTATTTTTAGGATTATATATGTAGCTCCTTACTGTTAATGTTGCTGCTCTGTTGGAAGTGTGGAGCAGTAACATTACCACCACATAGCAGCTGCCCCTGTAAAGTACATGCTGATCTACATGGTGATGTAGCTGCTGCAGTCAGTAACTAAGGAGCTCTAGATAAACCTAAGTTTCGCTATGAAAGTTATTTATTACATAAAATGAAAGCTTTGGGCTTTTAGCTAATGTTATGCCAACCTAGCCATGAAGGGGCTACCATGGAGTTAGTGAAAAACTTGCTTTTCTTTCAACTTTTGGAATAGCGTGCACATCATTACAGGTTATAAACAGGGATGGCATCTAGCGTAGTGTCCACTTTAGTTCAGATACTGTTCTGTACAGGGCTTCACTAAATATTTCTAAAAATTTAAGGATCACTTGTAGAGAAAACTATACTTAACATTGAATCATAAATGAATAAATAATATTCTAAATCCTAAAATATAATTCCCATTTGTGTGTATAATAATGTTAATAGACAATTAACGTGTGTCAGTCTGTGATGTTTCTTTTGTTGAATATTACTTGCTTTGACTGATCTACATAGCATCTCAGTATTTTGTGAGTGTAACCCAAAAGCCTTCTTCATTCATTTCATTTACACTGTGATGAGCTGCCTTAGATATTGTGAATGCTAACATGTCTGTATATTTTTATATTTAGGATAGAATTGTGCTGAATGCTTTACCTCACTGTTGTGAAAATGGCTTTAAGACTAATGGATAAATTTGTTATTTTACAGATATGTGATATTCTGCCTATGAAATGCAGTAGTTGGTCTCCATTTAGGTCTGTCATTGTAAAAGCTCTTTAGGATTGGTGAGTATTTAAAATGTGTTTAATTACATTTGTGTTTTGTTTAAAAAATGCTCTGTATAATGATCACATGACAAATGTATTTATTTTTTTCTTTCCCTCTCATCTGTGAATGTGGATGAAAATACGATAAAGAAAATTATAAGTATATATATATATATGTATATATATGAAGTATGTGCAACAGTCTTTTTTAAAACAAATATTTTTCATTCTTTTAAACAGATTGAGATATGCACTGATTTTTTCTGCAAATCTTGAGAGGCATTGGCTATCAAACGTTGACTTTGATATACAACAGACTTCGTCTGGACCTCTCATAGAACTTATCAGTGAGGTGCAAAGCCTGTCAAGCCTTAACTCCTTAACACTTAACTTCAAGCTTCAGTTTATGGATGAACTACTGAATCTCTCTCTTCAGTGGATGAAATGCAGTACAAAGGGACACTTACTCAACTCTACAGTGTGTTGAGATGTCTTCCACTTTAGCTATTGCTGTGTACCTTTACTTGCCATATGGCTCCAACGCAGGTGTTGACACTGACACTGTATACTAAGTCAGTTATCTGATGACCTGGTGCCAGGCCAAACACTCAGACTCCCACTCCCATCTCCCCTCACCCATGCTCCTGACACTGAACCAGGGCCACTGATTTCTGAAGAAGTAGGTGAGTTCCTTTATACAAAAAAATGTGTCTAATTGAAGGAGGCCCCTTTTATTTCTACACACTACTTATTTTGTAATAATAATAATACATTATCAATTATAACCACACAAACAGAGCGTGTTTGGAGGTGCATATTGCTCTGGATATAGTTTGCACACTGCCTATGACTGTTGCAAGTCAGAGCTTTCAGTAAGCTAAAACAAATCAAAACCAATTTGAGTTCCCTCAGGACAGAGACATGGTTTATTTGGTTATACTTTGAAAACTGATATCCAAAGGATTATTTAAGTTATATTTGCCAATACTTTTATACCATTATATATATGAGAATTTAGATTCACTTCCATCCAATTAGTTAACATATATTTTATTTTAACTTGTGTTAATGTAAAATAAATAAATAAAAATAATAATAATTTCATAATAAAACGCATCAACTTGCACAAAATCAAAAAATCAGTTTTTTTCTAAACAGAATATTGATCCATGTCTGCTCAGTGTTATAAATATATTTGAGGGCGGGCATGATTTGAATTGTTAAAGTTGTGGGACTCAAAGTGACATTTTTTTATGGGGTCCCAAAACTTTGGCAGCACCCATGTGTGCAGTTGAGACATTTTACCTATTTTACATCAAATCATCCATAAAGGAGATCACAGTGAGAATGTTTACACCCTTAGGACAGAGATATCAGTTACACACCAGAGGACATCAGGACTGTCCTTTAGTCTTATGGAGTCATTTAACTCTGTCGTAGCTGCTGCTGTTAAGTTATTTGGACCGCTGCACACCTACTTTGTACTTCTGGATACTGTCCTGTGTTTAAGAATACTTTAGAGGAACTGCAAGTATTGTCTACTTTGTTTTGGGGCTTGAGGGCAGTATACGTTCAAAGAATACACTAACAAATCTGATTGGGCCATGTCGTGCTTTACTAAATTACTATGAGAGATTTTACTAATTTCACTTCCTGTCACCACAGGATTTTATTTTGCTAATGGCTCACAAAATCTCGAAAATTGAGGTTGACTATTTACTTCCCCTTTTTGAGATACGTCTAACTCTAGGACTTGTGGTGTTGCATTAGAGGTCCAGCAGTATGTTTTTCAGGGCTGTCTTATATTACATTTCAAACAAATGAGTTCTATGTCAGACGCTCAGACACTTTCTCACTATGTGAAACTGAAGTTCAGTGTTGTGTAATGCTGAAATACGGACAAAATACAAATACTTAATTATAGAAGTATATTGTTGTTTATTGCCGTACTGTGTTCGAAAGTTTTTAGAGTTAATATTGTAGGTAGTTTTAGTTCGACTTTAAAGTATTTTGAAGTTTAGGTTGATGTTAATAATACTCAGAATCAGAATCAGAATCGTGTTTATTGGCCGTGTATATGCACAGACACATACAAGGAATTTGGTTCCGGTAGATGGTGACTCTCAAGCACAGCATTGTATATCTCAACTCATATCATAACTCATACCTATAGTGTAAATAAGGTTAAATCTTGGATTATAATAATAATTATTAATTAAATAAATATATATGCTTAACACACACTTCGAAAAAAGTTCGGTAGAAAGACATTTCCTTTAACTATGAAACAGAAAAAAAAAATTCTGTGAAAATTTTTTTTCACAGATTATTTTCTGTACCAGTAAGAGACATTTCCGTTGATAATAAAAAGGAAAATACTGTTTATTTTATCATTTACAGGCATTTGCTTTTACTCTAACTCAATAAATATATCTCTTTATATCTTAACCACCAGGTCAGAATTACTGGCTCCCCCACTGGAAATGAAAATTTGTATGTATTTCAAAGGATTTTTAACATACTAGTTTTGTTTTGGATACTTACAAAAACAAAAGTAGTTAAATTGTGTTGTAGTTTTCAACAAGTCTCAAACACATCCCAGCCCATTCTTTTTTCAAATCTCCCAAGGTCCTCTAAATGTTGATGGTTCTCTGACGTGGAACTTGGTCTTCAGTTCACCCCACACATTGTCCATGCAATGCGAGGGAAGGATATGCAGCCCACTCAATCACGTTCACTTTGGACTTCTTGAGATCTTTGGAGAGTTTTTAAAATCTTCACATAATCTTCTTTCTTCTTGGTTCCTTCCACCTTGACAGGATTCCCAGTTGCAGAGGCACTGAAGCATCCCCACTGCATAATACTCCTGCCGTTGTGTTTCACTGTGGGAATGGTGTTCTTTGGATTGTAGGACTCTCCCTCCTTTTCCAAACATAAGCAAAATCTCGATGGCCAAAGAGTTCTAGTTTCATCTCATCTGACTGCATATTTCCAATATGCATAGCCTTTCTTCAGGTTGTACTTAGCATACTTCAATCTGGCTTGAAGGTGTTTTTTCAGTAGAAGTGGACTTTTCTTTGTTTGTAACCTTGCAGTCAGTTTCTGTGCATGAATTTGGTAATAGTCTTCTTTCAGACCACACTTCAGGACTTGGCTAAGTCTCTTGGCAGTTGTTCTGGGATCATTAGACACATTTCTAACTAGTTTTATTAAAAAGGCCCAGCGGAGGATATAATTCCTCCATCAGCTCAGGAAGAACAGATCATAACAGACAGTGAGGTCTGCAGAAAAACTTGAAGTTACTGGTGTTGTAATTTGGGACTATATAAATAAAAAAATTAAAATGGAGCAAATGAGAAAGAAACATCACTGCAAAGCTATCACAAACTAAACACAATCTGTTCCAGTTCCTCCCCTCTGGTAGGCACTACACAGCACTGTACCCCAAACACAGTTTTTTTCCACAGGTGGAAACCCTCTGTGTATGCACATAAAAGATTCATCACAACTGCTGCTGAATCAAAGAGGAATTTTTGTTTTTGTTCATCTGTCTGTCTGATGTTGCTATTGTCTGCATTGTGTGTGTCTAATCTCCCAGTACACATAAATCAAAGAAATACCCGGAGCCCAAATACTCGGTCTACATAATTGGCCAAAAAAGCTGATTCTGATTGTCTTTTTAGTCTCTGAAATCTATTGTTTACTACATCTACCTGGGTTGTTTTGTACTGGATAGCTCTGAATTTCTTCTTAACATGTCTCATCCCAGGATTTGACTATTGGAAAAGCAGGCTATGACTTTTGCTTTGTCAGCATCAAAAATTACTTTTCCCAAGTCTAACTTGATTTCTTTTGTTTTTGGCATGATTCTTTCTCAAGTGACAGCCCAAACCCTTGCTGATGTCTTTATACTGTGTGTAAATTAAAAGATAACCCTCAGCTTTAACTTGATTTTACTTGAAGGTTTGAGCGTTAAAAAGTTAAAGCACATCATGGTTGGCTCTATGGCTAAACAAAAGAGTCATTTTTTCACGGGGGTAATAATATTGATGATTGTAATTGATGTTTTTTCTGAAATAATTCTGTTGTTTGAAAAAAAAAAAGTATGATTTCTAAAGAAAAATATTATGTTTAGTAATACTATGTTGAAAATGTCTTGCTCTGTTAAAAAAAGGACTTTAAAAATATTCCTTCTAAGGACCTTCATACTGTGAGGCAACAGTGTTAACACCACCATGTCGTTGCTTCACAGCAAGAAGGTCCCTGGTTCGACTCCACCATCTGGCTAGGGCCTTTCTGTGTGGAGTTTGCATGTTCTCCCTGTGTCTGTGTGGGTTCTCTCTGGGTACTCTGGCTTCCTCCCACAGTCCAAAGACATGCAGTTAGTGGGGTTAGGTTAATTAGTGATTCTAAAGTGCACATAGGGGTGACAGTGAGTGCAAATGGTTGTCTGCTCTCTATGTTAGCCTGTTGACAAAACCTTTTAAATGTAATAATTCAAGTCACAAATTAACCTAACATACATGTCTTTGGATCCAGAAATGAATAACGAAATCAAATAACCCATGTAAGGAAAACGTGCAAAGCTCCATACAGACGGGGCCACAGCCAACCAGAAGATTTCAACTATGAATCTTCTTTCTGTGAGAAAACACTGCTTAACATTGCACCACTGTGCAGGTTGTAGAGTTCGAGGAAGCTATGAATACTTTTATACTGCAGCCTCAATGCTAATATTGACCTATAATTCATACATCAAATTGTTTGCATTTTATCATTTGTCACACCATTGTGATATGATCAGATATTAAAAATGTGCTATACTACTGCTTTAAATTTACGTTATTCTATCTCATTCAAATGCACAGGCTTTTATGATTTTCTTCTGACCTGTTCTCCCCAGCAGCGAGCCCCAGCTCTGGCCGGTGGGCATGGTTTTGGAGGGTAGCTCAGAGGCGTTGTGTCCCCCCCCATCTCTGGAGCTGCGCCCATCCTGCAACAAGAGCCAGCCCTCGCCTCCTCTGGGCTCAAGCTCACAACCCCATGATGGAGTCTTTCCTGAGGACAAGGAGCCCATAAAGTATGGAGAGCTCGTCGTCTTGGGGTATGATACTAACGTAATGTGTCTTCGTATGTACTTCTGATGTTAACTTCATGAATCTGCCTGATTATAATGGTGTGTTCCATTAATATTTGGAAGTCTGAATTTCTTAGTTCCCAGATATTTATTAACTGAAATGGTCCCTGAAATTGGACTTCCAGTTCAGAAAGTTGGCTTATGCAGGGCATTGAACATGCTCTGTCCGTAAATGTGCAAAAGAAAAACCAAGCACTGCACTGTGTTGCTAGTAATGCATGAATGGCTCTGCTCTTTGCAAGGGAGCAAAACAAATTCTCTTTTTTTTTTTGCTTTTCCAACTTTAATACTGAACAAACGCTCAAGCTGGGAATGATGTCACTCCCAGCTCTGACATTTGACTTTTAAGTGTCAAAAGTTCCACTTTAAATGGAAAGCAGCACAAGATAAGAGCATCTCCATTGAGCTAATCAGGATAACTCAAAGCAGCATACAGATTTCTGCTTAACCAAAGCAAAGGCATTTTAGGCATGAGATGCATTTGACAGACAGATGAAAATAGTATTTGGATTTATTCCATGAAAATATTGGTAAATAAGGTAATAATTCCCATCTTATTAATTTCTGTACTCACTAGATGTGCTATAAAGATCCTGATGCACTATATATTTTCTTGATCTATTAGAAACAGGCTGACTTTCTAGTAGGTCAGTCTAGGTCACATGCATGTGTGGAGAAATGATGATTCAGGGAATAGGCTAATAACAGTCATGCCCCATATCTGATTTTAATTTAGCGTTGAGGACAAGGATATCTTCTTGAGTTGGGGAATGGCTGCAATCACAGCATTGTAAGATGGCGAAAGATGTACCCCATCTCTGAATCGAGGAGGGGGCCTAAGGGTACATCTTTCGCCATCTTACAATGCTGTGATTGCAGCCATTCCCCAACTCTCTGTGAATGGTACTCATGGCCATTGATCAGTGTGCTTTGATCAGTGGTTGTTGATCAGTGTTTGTTGATCAATGGTCATGAGAATTTGCATAATTATGACCTCCCAGGCCATTGTTCCTTCAGTGGGCTGGTTTCAGTCATTGTGCAAATGTACTGTTTATAAGTTTGGGGAAACCTGCAGTGAGCTGAGACTGAAGAAGTCACTTGGATGAGTGACGAAACGTTTCTCCCACTGAAAATGCTACGTCCAGATGAACAGAATAAACTTTTGGAGATGAATACAAAATGCATATAATCCTATATAATCCTTCCTATGCTGTTAACAATACGCTTATCAGATGTCAGCTCTGACAATGATGAATGCTTACTGAGAGCATGTGTAGAGAAAGTATAACATGCACTTAACCATAACCTTAACATGCACTTGTTCTCCAAATTGGGAAAAAAAAAAACATCACTTCAGTTGTCCACACGAGCTCACACAGAACAACACTCGGGTCGGCTAACGTGTTATTTGAAAACATCAATCACGATTTTGTTTAGATTAAGAGTTATGGCTCATAAACCAAGTTAAATTTTTGTTCATCTTGCGGATTACTCGTATGTCAGGTTACTCAAATCAAACTGTATTGGCCAACCACTGACAGGCCAACAGACCAGTCAGTGCCCCCCTGGAAAAGGTGTATTGCCTAAAAGGTTGTCAGAAACCTCCTTATTATTTCTTTCTTTGATGTAGGATCATTGGAAGTGTTGGACCTTTCTACATACACAGTCTAGCTACTTTCTGAGCTATACTGTGAAAAGTGTAACACAAACAAGAAATGGAAAAGGTTCACCTTCAGAGTAAAAGTTGTGCTTTTTGAAACATGTAGGCTTGCACTGCTGAAGATCAACTTTAATAGCAACCATGGAAATCTGCTAGCAACCAAAGCAATCATTTTTTCCTGAAATTATAATTCCCCTCAGCAATAATGACCTCCAGTTACATCAACTGGAGGTCACTAAAATTACTATTCTCCAAAAGTTGATTCTGTTCATCTGGACGTAGCGTTTTGTGGGAGAAACGTTTCGTCACTCATCCAAGTGACTTCTTCAGTCTCAGCTGACTGCAGGTTTCCCCAATCTTATAAACAGTACATTTGCATAATGACTGAAACCAGCCCACTGAAGGAACAATGGGCTGAAAAATTACTATTAAATCTGTGTTTAACCTCACCAAAACAATCTCAGACTCTGTAGTTTTCTGTGTTCCACTGGCCAACTGGATCAGAGGTGACATGTTTAGCCGCATGTTTGCCTTAAATTGGCTGCCTTTTGCCTGAAAAAAATGATATGGGCTTCATTGGTCCTGATAGACTAGATGGCATTCATCTCACTTTGGATGGAGCAGCTCTCATTGTAGAAATCTGGCCGAATTTATTAAACCCCCCACCCCATTCACTCAGTGGTGTGCTCTGTGATCTATCGACTACCTAAATACAATGAGGTCAATGGCAAAAATCATGCTTACAGATACAGCCACTCAAAATAGTCACTTTCAGTCAGAGGTCAGCAGGCTGACTGATAACTGACAACCAGCTGTCAGCTAACAGCTATATGAATAAACCTTAAATTATAAAAACTTAAAGTTACATTTTGAAAATGTAAAATAAATGGATAAAACTTTACAGTCAGTTTGACCATTCAGACATATTATACTGCAAATCACCAAAACTATTTCCAGTAAACAGTTCTTCATTCATCCATTTCAATCTAATGTAATAAATAGAAACAGTTTACAGAAAAATAATATTCTTGCACACAAGCTTCCTCATAGATCCCAAACCAGATGTGGCAGTTAATTCTGAGACTAGTAGAACATAATTGTTCATTTAGCCTATTGTTTGCTGGGTTGTTACTTCTTTAGACCTCTGTTTGAATTGTGAGCATGTCCTTCATTTTTTCTCTAAGGTTGGAACTTGGGCTGCGTTTTATGGGGGCTGGGCAGGTCTCTTTGGAATTGTCAAACAACTTGGTGCAGGGTTGTTAGACATTGTTGTTTGGGGTATAAAAGCCACAGAGACACGGTGACAAAAAGCGTCTCAGCTGTTCCGATACTCCTGACACATAAGGGATCACCACGTCGCACCAAAAATTGGTCCACCCCAAGGATCGGGTTCCCCAACATAAACAGAGTAATGTAGTGTACACTGTTAAGTGCAAAGAGGATTGCCATGATTTATACATCTGGGAAACCAAACAGTCTTGGTAGTCGGGGATCTGTCTGCCAGGACCTCCGCCCCTGGCCGCCGCCCGGCTCACAATGCACCCAACCCCTACGGTACCTCCTGCGGGTGGTGGGCCTGCAGGAAGATGGGCCCATGTCCCTTTTTTGGGCTGTACCTGGCCGGGCCCGGCCACCAGACGCTCACCCTCGCGCACCCTCCCCGGGCCTGGCTCCAGGGCGGGGCCCCAGTAACCCTATCCCAGGGAGGGTGAACTGTTCCTTCGATGGTCTTCTCATAGGGGTCTTCTGATTTGGATCAGGTTGCGGGGGAGGACGCTGGGCAGACCTGGTCCGCCTAAACGTATAGTGAGGGTGTGCTGGGAACACCTAGCAGAGTCCGCGAGATCTTCAACGCACACCTCCGGCAGAGCTTCAACAGCATTCCGAGGAAGACTGGGGACATTGATTTCGAATGAACCATGTTCAGCACCTCCATTGCTGAAGCCGCTGCACTGAGCTGCAGCCGCAAGGTGGTTGGTGCCTGTTGTGGTGGTAACCCCCGAACCAAATGGTGGACATCGGAGGCAGCTAATAGGTACCGACAGGCCAAGCGGAACGTGGCGCGGGCAGTGGCTGAAGCAAAAACTCGGGTGTGGGAGGAGTTCGGAGAGGCCATGGAAAAAGACTTACGGACTGCCTTGAAGAGATTCTGACAAACCGTCAGGCGACTCAGGAGGGGAAAGCGGTTTTCTACCTGTTCTGTGTATAGTGCATGTGAAGGCTGCTGACTTCAACTGAGAAAATTTTCGGGTGGTGGAAGGAATACTTTGAGGACCTCCTTAATCCCACTGGCATGTCTTCCGTGGAGGAAGCAGATTCTGGGGACGAAGGGGATGACCCACCAATCTCTGGGGGTGAGGTCACTGAGGCAGTTAAACAACTCCTTGGTGACAGAGGCCCTGGGGTGGATGAGGTGCGTCCCAAGTTCCTGAAGGCTCTGGGTGTTGTAGGGCTGTCCTGGTTGACACGCTTCTACAATGTTGCGTGGAGATCAGGGGCAGTAACGCTGGATTGGCAGACCAGGGTGGTGGTTCCGGAGGGTGTGTTCCAACTATAGGGGGATCACACTCCTCAGCCTCCCTGGGAAA
>VUQG01033737.1:0-15062 GCA_015106755.1 Etia nguti | reverse complement strand
AGCTCTCTAAGGACCAAACTGGAGTCACCGCCAAGCTGTCGCTCTCCAACCTCACCATCTCTGTCTTCTTTGATGGCTACACTGCTCAGATCCACTTAGAAGGTACAGAAAATTAAGTTTAATTCATGTAATGTAAACTCCAAACTGTGCTGTTATTTATTGAGCTGCTGTATTCGTCCAGTTTGAATATTGATGCTGATCTGACTCATTCTGTCCTGATCCTGTGCAGGACCTGCTGGTTCATCTGTGGAGGGTCTGTGTGGAAACTCCAGCAGGTCTCTGAGTGACCTGAGGCTCCCTGAGTACAGCTCCATCAGGTAAGACCTCATCACAAGCTCACAGTCCCTCTGACTGCTGCTGCTGATGTTGCAGATATTCTGTGTTTGTATAAATGAGCCTGAACTTTGCTGTTTGTCGCCCCCTAGCTGTGAGATGCAGTACAGTGAGACTGCTGACAGCACGATCGACTGCACCAGTGTGACTGAACGGTGAGCAGATCCACACAGCAGGAAACATGTCTTTATCAAACTTTGACTTGTTTGACACAGACACGTGTGAGCATGTGACTTTAGGACAAATGAAAGATAAAAACATCCGATAAGAAATAATAATTTTATTCTTCATTTTAGGTTTTTCCATCTGTGGAACAGCTGCAATCTCCTGCAGGAGGCGACTTTCTCGTTTCTACGCATATAGCACTGATAAGCACAGATTACTGAAAGAAATGTTTGATGGAAAAAGGAAACAAAGTGTTATAAAGAGAGGGCTCTAAGTCACCAGGAGACTAGCAGCCCTGAGGCTGCATGCAAAACATGAAAACTCCACAGCAGTGATACTTGCTCTTACATAGGTGCACTTATTCTTTGTTATGGCACTTTACTGTTCTAATGAAACAAAAAGATCTCATTTTAAAGTATATTTTGGACATCCTGTGATCTAATTTGCCATATTTTCTTAATATCTTAGAGCTATTTCCAGGCAAGAATGTTGATGTTAGATTCTGTTTTAAATCAGGTTGTGATCTTAAAGTCACTCTCACAGCAGGGATTTTAGAGTAATGTACAACAATTGTAATGTCATTTAAATTTCAAAACTGCCTTTTCTCCAGTGAGTTATGGTGAAATTTAAGTTGTTCTTGTAGTGGAAATGACTTTATTCTATGTATTGATCACTTCAGTAATAATAATATCACTTGCCACTTAGTTATATACATGTAGAATAGCACCACAAATGGGCCTTATGTCTATCACACACACACACACACACACACACACACACACACACACACAGTGGGGCCATTGTAAGTTCATGTGAGACGTTAAACACATAGTGAAGCTTGTTCTGCTTATCAGGGAGGATTCGGGAGGAAAATCTCTAGGTCATGGCTGAGTAGAAAACAGGGCTGTAACTCACTCTCTCTCTGTGAGAGGGAAGGTTGTAGGGATGAACTGAACTGAAGGTATAGACTCATGTGATGTGTTGAAGAATTTTCTTTGTCTGTGAGTTTGGTCAAAACATATAAGACATGAGCAACCCCATCTTGGTGTTTGATCAGAGCGTGTTTCTCCATATTGCAATATTTTATGTTCAAAAGACTCTCACGAGGTGTTTGCAGGTTATTTTAAAACTTCCAAGACATTATTTTGTGTGATTGCACACTGCCCATGAGGGGACCCTTCTGCACAGCAGAAGTTTCAATTCACTTTTATCTAACAGTCACCTGGAAGTGACTGTTAGTCACAAAAATAGTGGACAGAAAATCATTTTCCAATTTAGAATGAATCAAATTACTCAGTTGACTCAAACTTAATTACTCAAATCAAATTAGTCAGTGGCTAATCACAAAGGGTGTACAGGCTGTATGGAGGACCGTAGCTTAACTGTTAAGCTTACCTTAACATATGATGTCTGTGTGAATTACTGATAATATCAAGGAGTTTATGACTTATCTGCTTTTCTTTTATCAAAGAAAAGGTGGAAACAGCTATGACAAATCTGACATAATGAGAGACAAGGGAAGCAAAACTAAATACAAAACTAAAACTCAGACTCAGACAAGACACGCAAACTTCACACTGTGACTGGGGAAATGAAACAGAGACAAGACTCACAAAACACAAAGCTAGACACTGAGGGAGGTAAAACATAATCACTCACAGCAAGAAACTAAACAACCTAACTTGAACACCAAAAGCACAAGAAAAACAAAGACCCAGGCCCATGACACTGAGTGTTTTGAGTACCCAGGGGTCATCCTGACATGGGTCTGTGTTAGGCATGCTCTGCTTTTCCTCTCCCGGTCCTCTGTTTCCCTACTTGTAGGTATAGGTGTTTGTGTGTGTTTGTGTATCTAGAAGGTCGGTTTACAAGCACCATCAGGCCAAGAGGAGTTCCTGCACTGAAGCCAACCAAACCTGTACCTCAACAGCTGTCGCCAGCTGTAGCTGATTGCCTTCATCGGGAGCTGCTCTACATAACAGTGTGACTGAGCTTCAGTTGACGCTGTGTTATTGAGTCAACTGCATCGATACAGCCGTGGGTTACTTCGTTATTTGAAAAACTCTCGCTATCAGAAGATTGACTAGTCATCGGTGTTCTGTTTGTCTTCACTAGGAATCGGGAGCGGAGCGGTGTTTTCACTGGAGCAGAGCCATGGTTTGGAACTGGGTGTTTTTGGAGTTGTCGCCTTTTGCTATTTACGGACACTTGCACTGTGTGGGGATTGGTGATGCTTTTACCGAAGCATCATTCTTATTTTTGTTAAATATTTTAATCAAACTTTTAATTTTAGTGTAACACAAAAACAAAACATTCTTTTAGATTCATGTGTTCATTCATGTGTTTTTACTCCTCACTCTCCTCCTCACTGCTGTCTACCGAGGGGTAGTGATGTGTGGAGCAATCCTGAAATATTGGTACTTCCATTACCAGCCTTTCATGCTGCAGGATTAATTCCCATACCAAAATATCAATATCTAATTTTATTAAACTTTTTAAATGTTCCTTTTTTTATCGTAAATATGACACACACACAAAAGTAAACTTGGCAGTTAACGGGATAGTAGATAATACCCTGTTAATAAGAACTGCAATCGCCTTCAGCCTCTCATTCATGTGCGTGCTAAGCCTCCACAAGAGTGTGAGCCAATGAGAAACCCGAGGCACAAAACATTAGACGACAAAACACGCAATCTTGAATTTGTTCACAGATCATCTTGTGTGTTGTGAGTCAGATCATACATTCAGCATAGAAATTATGCTGTGTGCAATGTGTGACACTCAGAGAACCTAATCTAATTTATAGCTATATATAACTTAATATCCTTTTTACCCAATAAACACTGTCCAAAACCTAGAGACTAAAAAGTAACATAAGCACAACACCCTAACTGATACAAAACCAAGAAATATTAACCATACTAAAAAAAACATGGTCCTGGGTCTGGTGACCCAGGACCATTTTTTTGAGATTTTTAAGATTTTTGAGGTTTTTGTACAATAGTTTAGGCACAAGCATAATTTCCACTTCTGGATAAAGATCACTCTATATTCATGCTTCTTAAGAAATTAAACATGCCATGTCTTCCATAAGTTCTTCTTATTAAAGCTTATAATAATAATGCACACCATGTACTCTGTGACATTAAGGTCCCCTTTCAAGAGTTTGTGCACCACATTGTTTTGTCTCTGTTTTGTTTTTTTGTTTTTGCCATCTTCTGTTCAGTTGAAAAAGATCATTTGATGGCTTTAATACTTTATACAGGTCAAATGTTTGAAGAATAATGTTTCTCAATGTAAATTTGTAAAGACTCTTTAGATAGGACACAGCATTTTGTGAACAGCTACCTCAGAAACTGGTGAGCCTGTACTGTTAGATGTATGTAAGTGTAGGTCCTTGTAAACCTTTCCACAGTACTCCTACTTAAGTAATCAAACAAATAAATTTACTCTGTCCAATAATAAGTAATCTGATTGAAAAAGTAGCACAAGCAGATGACAGCAAATGACTCAACAATGATAAGTAGAGCTAGACTAATATTCAAGCAGAATGAAGGATAAAATTTGACAGTTTTTCTGTATGATGTATATCATTATCCCAAATTTTATTTTAGGAAAGTCAGAGATGGGCAGGCTCAGATTGTTTATCCCTAAATTTGATCAACTGATATAGAACAACCCAGTCCAGAAAACAATGGGTGACTCCACAGGTGACTAAATCCTTATTTTATGAGGTAATACCAGCTGATGGTGTAATCGTCTCTTTTTGGTCTAATGTCCATCTCTTTGTGGTCTTAGTGTGTTTATGTTTTTCTTTGATGGTCTTGGCACATCAGTTGTTGTCAAAATGATTGTGTCATCAATTCCACCAAATGTCTGTTGTCGTGATTGATGACATCGCCCTGTTTCTTCTGGTCTTTGGTGGCCACAATCTTAGGCTATGTTCACACTGCAGGTGAAAGCGCATCAAATCCGACTTTTTTGACCCTATGCGACCCATATCCAATCATGGTATGACAGTTTGAACAGTACAAATCCGATATTTTCAAATCCAACCTGGGTCACTTTCATATGTGGTACTGAATCCGATACATATCTGAGGGCGGCATATGTGCCCTGTGGCCTCTGAATGGGGGGAGGGGGCTAGGAATCCAGGTCAACTCGGCTTTCAGGGCCTGCAGAGCAGCCTGCAATGGGGAATAAGGAGAAGAACAAATGGGGATGGGTGAACAGGAAAATGATGCTTGCTGTTTTGCTGGATCCAGATCCCTTACTCACCAAGCATCCTCAGCGACGCCTTTTGCCTTATACGGACCAAAAGTGCAAAAACACCGCCACCTACCGCATGTCAGGCGCTTAGGTGTTACTTCTGCAGACTGTAGATGCTCAGCCAACCTCCCTTGAGCCTCTGCCCTTGGGGCTATTAGATCCAAGACTGTAAAATTATTTTTAACAAAAAGGTAAAAGAAAGAGCCAAATAAGGAAAAACAATAACTCAAAGAAAATGAAGGCCTACTCCAGAAAAAACAGCCATACAGCTTACATCCTTAGAGAGAAATAATTTGAAATATTAACATTTCTTGTTCAATACCAGGCAGCATCTCAAACACTGTTGATAATACCACCGTATGTTGGTGACCAGCTGACATGTGAGGAGGATGTATGCAGGTAAACTGAGGGTCCGTTGAGCTGATCGCTGGTGTCATGAGGAAAATGTCGACTCGTTATTTATGTTACAGAAACACAGAGACACAAGACCAGGAGGAATTTTAATTAAAATAATTTCATTGTATGAAGATAATATTGATGCATGCATTTGTAAGAGCAGAGAGGATGGAAACCTTTTTAGCTGAGGTCTTTAATCTTTGACCAGTGTAACACTGTTACTAACGGAGCTACTTTTTTCAGCAATTAGTAAACTAACTAGTTACTTTTTCTATCATTACAGTGCCTTTACAATTACTTACAAGAAAATGTGGTGCGGACATGTTACTATTTTCAACACACATACGGTCGAAGCTGTCTTCAGCATACCGGGAGCTGGGGGGGCAAACAATTGCATAGATGCTTCTGATTGGCTGAGGAAGAATAAAGTAGTCATGGTAAACCAATTACATACCAATTTAAGATGACATAGCAAAAAGATGCTACATACCAGTTTTTAAATTGTGTCGATAATTCTCCACCTCAGAAGGAACTACCTGCCATCTTGGTATCAACCAAACTAATACCATCTTGGAACGCGATTTTTGGTGGCCTATGTTGAAACTGTGAACATAGAAAAGTACTGTCAGATATCCATCATGAAACTAAACCTGGAAAGCATTTGTTTGCCAATTGTTTTATTTTTCAGCATGAAATTGATCCTAAACACAAAAACAGTAAAAGGACATCTGAACACTATCGGTCATGGACTGGCCTCCCCAGAGTGTGATCCTCAACATTACTGAAGCAGTGTGGGATCCTGTTGAGAGAGAACATGATAAATGTTCTCTCTCAATCCAAAGAAGAGCTCTTCCTGTTATTGTTTTCAGAAAGGAGAACAAAATCTTGAAGAAATTACAATAAAGCTTGGGTAATAGAGTTCAGGCTGTATGGAGTAGTAAAGGTGATCATGTGTTAACAAATCTGTGTTCTCATCGATACCTGAGCAGCAGCTTTCTGTAGCCTTGAAGATGACTTACAGACGATTATAGAGTGCAGTGCTGATTACCAGGACTGTGTGTGCTACATGTCTCTCATAGAGTACTCATACAGCTCCCCATTTTAAGTCTGTGCCCACTGCACATGCCCAAAATTCACTCATTAATCAAGTTAGACGATCTCAGGAAAGACTGTAAAATGTTCAAATTATTCACAGAAAAATATGAATTCTTTACAGTCTGCAATAAAGCACAGTTTTTGCCTTTCTAATAATAATGCATTTTATTTATGGGTGGTTATGGGTAGTTGTCCTCCTCATTATCAATTGTGTGATGAGTTGATGAGTGATGATGAGGAGTTCTGATCGGTAAAGGTGTCTTTGCAACATACTTACAACCAGCAGAATTAGAATCAAAACTTGAAATTTTTGTCCAGTTTTCACTATTACTGCCATCATAATGTATACTACAATTTATTGGAACATTTAGTGGTAAAAAATAACCATTAATTATAAGCTTCCTGGAGTGATGAATGCACATTTGACATTTTCTGTTTAAATTGTCACCATTATGTACCGAGGACATCAGGACATATGTACTACAGTGAGAGTTTATGACCATCTGCGGAGGATCTGTCAAGATTTCGGGCTTCATATCAGCCAGTGGTGTTGAGAATCCTGTCAAAATTGATGAAATTGGAAATACTGAAAAATACCGTCAGGTTCTGATGCACCATGCAACAAAGTGTAAAGTGTTTGAATGGCAATTGTTTCATTTTTCAGCATGAAAATTAAGTAGAGCTCTGAATGTCTTTCAGGAAGCCAGGGAAAATATTTCTGATGACTACTTAAAGAAATCACAAGAAAGTTTGGCTAATAGAGTTCAGGCTGTGTATGAACTCTGTTTTTCCCCCGTATACTGTACTTCCATATATAATTACATGTTTCAATAAATCACTGCACCTATTTCCTATTTTCTAGCAACATGTAAAGAAATGAAGGGTGGCTCAAGACTTTTGCACATTACTGTATATAAGGGTAAACTTAGAAACAGAAACTGCAGTGATGTTAAAAATGTTGTTATGACTCTTGACATTGCAGACTTTCAGCTACATACCTCTTCTTCAGTGTGCCATGTTTTAGTTTGTATTGGAAACTTTTATGTTCACTTCAGAGGTTCACAGAACAAATTAAAAAATAAAAGGTGTCAAATGTAAGAGAGCATGAAATTCCACTTTAAATGTTTCACTGAGCTGATGACGAGTGCAGGTTCCCATCATAATGCTACTGCAACAGTAACAAATACTGAAACCTTTAATCCTAAAGAAAATAAAGAAAAAATATTTATTTCAACAGACATTTTGGACATTGTCCACATGTTTGAAGGATTAAAAGAAGACAAAACAAACACTGTGGCAGTAATATCCTGATGCTCAGCCGTGCGACGTCAGTGTTTTATTTACAGTTTGTTATTTTTTCCCCCAATGCAGTGTGAGCAGCTTTTCAGGTCCTTGTTCCAGCTCTGCACTCTTCTCCTGCACCTGCTCCTCTCTCCCCTCTACAGGCTCCGGCAACGTCTGAAATCTGGAAGGTGTGGTTACTTATGGATGTAAGCCACATGAGCCAGCCTTACCTGGCGCAGTTCCCTGAACATGTCGCCCCACCCCTCCTCTTCAAACCCCTCACCCCTCCATGCCTTCAGATGTTAATAGTAAGAAAACAGGTACTAAAATCAAACATATAAAGTATATATTTAAACTGAAAGTCAGAGAATCAGTAATCAGTTATGCCTCGCCAGCTGACATTAGCTAATATTTCTTCCTGCTTTTGCGGCTCTCTGTCCAATGCGTATGCAGCTAATAAGCTAGTTAAGAGTGAGCTTCTTTAAACCAGTCAAAAGTTAAACATTAGTTACTGTAAGCAATTTTTATTATTTAAAGCTACGGGGTTTTTTAATGTTTTATTTTATCTTCCAGTGTGTTAGTGTCATTTTTTTCTTTAAAATTCAACAGCAATAATTTATAAACAGTGAATTTGCGCAATGACTAAAACTAGCCTACTGAATCAACAATGAGCTGTGAGTTCAGTTCCTTGATTGTACTTGTTCACACCATTTATAAGATTGGGGAAACCTGCAGTCAGCTGAGACTGAAGAAGTCACTTGAATGAGTGACCAGAGTTTCTCCCACTGAAAATGCTACGTCCAGATGAACAGAATCAACTTTTGGGATTTACTAAAGCTGGGCATACACTGTGCGATTTTTTCAGTCGCGTTATTCAGCTTCTGCTCAAACTGCACGATTGACTCGCAGGGGTTAGAAGTTCGTAGGCCACGATGCGGGTCTCGACTAAGCGATTGATGATCGGGAGCTGGTCGTGAGGTGTTAATCGTTTCTCGTTACCCCGTGTATACTACACGATGCATGACACACGATGAAGGCCAAACTCGGGCCGATCACCAAAACGGTCGCACAACTGAAAAATCGGCTCAAAATGGGCCAAAAATTGCACAGTGTATGCCCAGCTTTATCTGGATGATTGAGCGTGCATCCAGACACTTTTTGTTTTGCTCTGTTTTATTGTTTTCTTTTACTGGTATTATGTTACTGCTAAACCAATTAGAGTGCTATATTTCATCCTACCTTGTTTCATGAGTGGAAATAGCAATACAGAAACTTGAATCTTGAGAAAATAAGAGTAAAAATGTTGGGAGATAATGAAAAGCAGTGTGACTGATGGAAAGAAAGACTATAAAGGTGTTAGCTTGTTCAGTTAAAGAAATCTCAGGTATTATATTTATGCTTTCCTGTTCTGAGCACTTAAATACAAATGTAAAATAATAATAAATTAATTTCAGTAGACTGAAGAATCATACAGTTTAGATATAGACAAACAACAGGCAGAATAACCCTCTAAGGCAGGAATGCTGATTAACAACTGAACCTGACACATCCAGATCAGGAGGATGTCAAGTTAGCTGGATCAGTAAATCCACTGCATGATAACATTTAGGCTAAAACCATCAGCCCAAGTCAAAAACAGCCCTTACCACACACTCTAAAAAATCTGAATAGATCAGGTGGTAGGATGTTTTTTTTTTTTCCATTTTAATTTTTCATTAGATGGATGAGCCAGATACAAAAAGATAAACATCTCTGATGTACGAAGAAAAAAAACAAAACAGTTTTAATATAGTCCTGTCATCACATGCTCATTACAATCTACAGTGAGCATGCCGAAGTTTCCCCAGATGTTTGGATTCTGAGAGTTTTCTCCGTTTGTTTCTGCCTTTGATTTTACTGATACAGACCAAAATGACCCTCAGACACTCGCAGAAAATCACTGCTTTGGTCCTTTGGCTAGCTTCAATTTACAGACTTGGAACATTTTCTGTGGTGGTCTCCCATTAATGCTGGCATTTGACTTGTCATGTGACTGTTACATGAAGTGGACCAATCAATGGCAAGTGTATTGAGCCCCCCAAACTTTTTTCTTCTTTAAATGCCTTACATTTAGGATCGGTCGTACCTTCAGGCTTTAACTAAGAGAATGCCCTAGATGAATTTATGAATTATTGTATACTCTATGACTTATAATTTAATCAGTTAACTAGTTATTAAGGATTAATAAGAATGCTGTCAACCTGTAATTGTGGCTTATCAATGACTTCTTTAAAAAACAGCTTAGAAATTGAAATAATTCAGATTTGCTTAGTTTTGTTGTTTTTAACAGAAGATTATAGCCACACATTCTGATATCATATCATATTATCATATTAAAATATTATAATAATATAAAATCATATTAAAACGGATTTTTAAAAACAACAACCATCACGTCTTTCTCAGCAGAGAGATCGTTTTTTTTATTGAGTCTCTGAGTTCAGAAGCTTTTATTTAAAATCAGTTTCTCCAGGCAATGTTTTGTTGATTTCTTTTATTAAATGTTAACCATTAGTTATATTTAAAATGTCAAACAATATGAATTGTACCAAATACTCCTCAGTAACATTTGTACATGCATTCAGTGCCATTTCATTTTCAAAGTCAAAGTCAGAATTTAATTAAATCTAAACTTCCTCATTTAAATTGAGTTTCTATTTGCAAACTGGATATGAATACATTAAATCTATGGAAGAGATCCTGATGCCTTCCTGTCAAGAACCAGCTGTGTGACTGGCAGATTGAAGACCCAAATGCTTTAATGTTGATTGTTCACCAGGGTACGTAGTCTGACACAATAGCTGACCATGAAATCCAAATATCAAACATCTCATGGACACAGGAAAACATTGCTGGTTTTCTGTCGAAGACAAAAAACCAGCAAAGTAACAACAGCAACAACACCGACAACAACAACAAGGGTCAAAATGACAGCACTAAAAACATCTTCATTCTTGACTCCTCCATCCTCTGTGAGTCCTCCTGTCTGACCTGCAGGTGAGAAACAGGTGTGAGGTGTCAGCTGTCAGGTAGGTGATGAGTGAAGAACAGAACAGAATCCATTTCCTCTTCAAACTGCTGTCAGACATTATCTACTGCACTCTGATCACATCACTCAGACCAGCTGCTTTCTACAAAGTCTCATCAACAACATCTTTAGAAACAAACATCAACAACCAGGAAGCAGCTTCACCTCTGATCACACACACACTCAACTCAACCCACTCACCTGGAGGATCAACTCTCAGGTAGATGATGCTGATGGGGTTGGTCTTCAGATGAGCTCTCCTCCTGCGGCTTGTTCCTGTGTTGACACGACACTCGTATGTTCCAGTGTCATCAATGGTCACATTGCTTAGAAGCAACGAGACATCTCCATCCTTCATCTGTCTGTCCTGCAAATCCACCCTGTTCTCAAAAGATGCTGTTTAGCTAGATCAGGATGATCATCCAAGTAAAAAAATACATATTGTTCTTCTATTTCAGCCCTGCTCCACTCTACAGCTGTGAAGCCTGGGTTATTTGGAGCTCGACATGGCAGAGTGGCGTTCTGTCCGACGGTGGCTGTGAGGTTCACGTGGACTGAAGGAGAGAGAAAACAACACAGAGCAGAGAGGATGGATTCACAGCTTCAACAATATGAAAGAATTCAGAATCAAGTGTTTTCTGAATGAAACAAACAAAAAACACACACACAAAGGGAGAGATGAGCAAGCACTTTCTTTTCAGCAAGTGGATGAGTCATATTGCTGCTTTATTCAGACAGAGATCACTTACAGGTTACACATATCAGGCTAATGTTACTCACAGCTTCATTCAAACATTTCAGAAGATAGTCTTTTAAACACCCCGAGCAAACTGTGACTGTATGTTTGTGTTCTGATGTGGAAACTCTAGAAATATGTCCACTCTTCAAACAAAGCCTAAAAAAGAAGCATGACACCAGATGTTTCATATAACCTGAAACAACCACATAAAAGAAAACTGCCACAGTACTGAAAGCACTGCAGGGTGTAGCATCCCTCTGGGTGTGAGGATGGATGAATGACTCTCAGGCTGTGGCTGTTTGTCTTTATATGTGTTATATCTAAATATGTGCCAGGAAAAATAAAAAAAAGTAGTGGATCCAAGTGAAACTCACCTCCAGATGAAGAATATATCCTGGAAAACATCCACACTATTAAGAGGAAACCCATTATTCCAGACATGAGGTCGTCCTCCAAGAGACAAGAACCTCTCTTTCACTTTCACTTTTATTTTACCATGTGTGCTTAGACATTTTGTATGTTTTCAGCCAATGAGAGCAAACTGGCATCTTAAGTTTTGACAGACTCCTCCCCTCAGTCCTGATTTAGTGAGAACTGCGTTTCAACATTTGAGTGTGTGTAAAGAAGAATCTAAGAACTCATTTGAGAAAATAAGAATAAAAACAGTGAAGGGAAAAAATGAAGAAAACGAGTCGGAAGATGGAAAGAAAGGCAGATAAAGGTGTTAGATTTATTCTTCAGCAGGTAATAACAACATAGATAGAAATAAAGATTACCCAACTTTGAAGAAATTTTTACACCAGCTGACTGAAATAATGGCTCACATGAGATACTGCAAGTACAAAAAATGTAAATCAAAAACCTAAGTGCGCACCTATAGTCAACTCCATTTATAGTGTTTGATTTCATTTTTATTTACCATTTCCAGTCTCTTGGTTTCTGTCTCTGTGCTCTTCCTGTGTTTCATATTCCCCGTGTCTCCCCAGTCAGTCATGTCTCAGTGTCAAGTCTGTGTCTTTTGTGAATGTCTCTCAGTCTGATGTGCTACGTAAATGTTTTCAGTTTTGCGTCCCCTGGTCTCACTGTTTATGAGCTGTGCTCTCCTCCTGTGTCTTGTTCCCAGATTATCCCTCTGTGTATTTAAGCCCTGTGTCTTCCTCTGTTTGTGGCTGGATTGTCTGCTTATCACCAACTGCATTTCCTGATGTCCTGAGGGTCTTTTGTTTCTTTATTCTTGTTTTTGTTTTTTGTTTTTTTTGTTTTTTTTAGGTTTCTCGCAGTTTAGGTTTTCCTTGTTTAGTCTCTGTCACCTTTTGCTTTTGTTTGTATTCTACTCACTCTCAGTGCAAGTCCGTCTTCAGTGTCTGCATTTGGGTCCAATCTCTCTCCACTCCTGCCACAGCAGATATGACACAATATTGATTTTCCATTTGCTAGATGTAGCATGATGCCAACAAGGAATCCATTACACTAAGTGACTTGTGTGTCAGAGTCTCCCACACTGTGTTTTATCATTTCATTTCTTCCTTTAAGTATAGTGCAACAGGATAGAAATAACCTTCAGTCTCCTTTGGCGAACATGTTCGGTACCTCTGATGAAACTGAGTTGCCTGCTGGTGCGTATTATGTTCAGCTGTAAGGTCCCAACAGATTCACTTCAATTCAATTCATAAGTGAAAATGATATGCAATAAAATAAAACATGGATGTGAGATGTGTGGTATAAAGCTATGTTTGGGTGTGATTGGAAATATGAAATGTGTTTTCTCAGTGCAAAACAAAGCCCACAATAATGACACAACAAAAGCGACAGAGCGTGGCGTGCAGACAGCGCAGTCACCAACACATGAAGTGAGCAGGCCAGATTCTAAGAAGGCCTGAGCCGTGTTATCGCCAACCGAGAAATAATCAAAAAAAGGTTTCAATTCAAGAAGTAGCACAGTCTTCCCCACCTACACGCTCCACATCTTCCCTTTGTCTAGAAGGAAAATGTGGTGTTATTGTGTGTCTGTAACTTAATAGGTGGACTGTTTACTGTAAAGGACTTGACCTAGGAATGTGGTTAGGACATGCGAGGCACTATTTGTGTGTTATCTGGCAATGCACACAACGTTTCCTCTCTGAGCAATTGAAATTGCAGAAGCATGCATTGTAAACAGTGAGAACAGGACTTCAAGGAGGCAATCTAAAAAAAGCAGCTGTAGTGAATTCACTTGCAGATGGAGGACCAAATGACAGCGAATTCAATTCAATTTAATTTTACTGATATAGCGGCAAATCATAACAACAGGTCTTTTACATTGTAAGGTAAGGACCCTACAATACTACAGAGAAAATACCAACAATCTAACGACCCACTATGAGCAATGATTTGGTGACAGTGGGAAGAAAACATTCCCTTTGTAACAGCAAGAAACCTCCCACAGAACCAGGCAGAGGAAGCAGCCATCTGCCATGGCCAGCTGGACATGAAGGAAAGAAGAGAGGACAAAAGAAGGTTACATTTAGGGTTTAATCGTACTTGGTTATGAGTACAATTAAAACCCCAAAGTCTAAATTCGATCTTAATTCGAGCAGTCCTTGTGTATAAAAAAGCACCCTGACCCTCTGACACATACAGAAAGAGGAAGTAGGACTATTTGACTTTCTACCAACCTGTTCTGATCTCATTTCAGCGAGCTGCAGGATGGGGAGAACAGTTATACAGAGGCTGCTGGGTGAGTCTGACTTGATGGATCTGTGTTGGTGTTGTAATGTTGTTCAGAGTCACTAAAGCTAATTTCTTTTTAGTTCTGATCTCAGTGCTGAGCTGCACAACAAACCAAGGTCAGTAAGCTGCTTTTGTCAGAGTGTAAATTTTTTAAATACTTAAGTTTGTGTGATATTAGACTGATGTCAGCAGGGATCTCATCAACTCACTGAAAGGTGTGGTTGGAGACATCAGAAAGGGATTTGTGCTTGTTTTTTAGAGATATAAATTTAGTATAGTCAACAATGTTTCATTTCAGATCGTCTGACTGTGAGTCCCAGCAGCTCTCAGTTCTTTAAAGGAGACTT
Source organism: Etia nguti (assembly GCA_015106755.1). Taxonomy (NCBI): domain Eukaryota; kingdom Metazoa; phylum Chordata; class Actinopteri; order Cichliformes; family Cichlidae; genus Etia; species Etia nguti. Next base: position 658 of record VUQG01033737.1, on the reverse strand, counting down.
TGTGTCTCTGAGCTGTGAGGAGGACCACAGCTCTGCTGGATGGACTCTGAGGAGAAACACAAGCAAACGACAGAGGACTCAGTGTGGAGATGGGTGGGGAAAACCAGCTGGTTCTTCCTGTAATATCAGCTACACCTTCACAAGGGACAGTGGAGTTTACTGGTGTGAGTCCAGAGAGGGTCCCATCAGTAACACAGTTAACCTCACAGTCACTGGTAAGCTGAGTGTGTGGAGTTAGTGTTGATGAAGCTGTGTGTAAATGGATGAAATGCTGTAGTTTGTCTCTGTGTTGAGGTGGATCAGTGATCCTGCAGAGTCCTGTCCTCCCTGTGATGGAGGGAGATGACGTCACTCTGCTCTGTAAAACAAAGACCACTCCCTCCAACCTCCCAGCTGCTTTCTATAAAGATGGCTCCCTCATCAGGAAGCAGCCTACAGGTCACATGACCATCCAGCATGTTTCCAGGTCTGATGAAGGCCTCTACAAGTGTGACATCAGCGGTCATGGAGAGTCTCCATCCAGCTGGATCACTGTCACAGGTGACACACTCACCTGTCTGTGTTTCTGCAGGTTTCAACATTCACAATGTGACGAGAACTTAATGACTGTGTTTGCTTTATTTTAGGGGAACACACCACCACACCTCCACCTACTTTC
>VUQG01033713.1:0-10964 GCA_015106755.1 Etia nguti | reverse complement strand
GGAGCACTTTTGCAAATATGTGATGTCTTGATAAACTGAGCAGATATTTGAAGTTTACACAGCTACATTCTCGCCAGAAAATATGTTAAAAGTTTTTTTTGTTGGAAACTCGAATTGGCTGGGCCGCGCTATGAATTCTGGGATATGGTGGGCCACTCTCCGTCATCAATTCGATGATGGACAGTGTCATCCACATCATGCAACATGCAGGGCAAATGGGCTGCATTGGAGCACATTTGTGATTGGTGAAAATCTGTCTCCATACACTTACCAAAGGGAATTTCTACACAAATCGACACAACTGCAGCATGAGTCACTACCAGCTTCTTGAGTGTATGGGGAGCTAAGAGTTCTGTGGTGCTGTGTCATGCTCACAGTTACTCCTCCTTCATCTCCAAGAACATCCAAATTCATAAGCAAAGACTAGTATAGTGATACTTGATCTTGAGTAAAATGCCATTACTTTCTACTTTAGATTACACGATATTTAACTTGCCTGACATCTGTTGTGACTTTTGTCCTCACAGTTTGCCATGAAAAGTGGGATGTCTGTAAGAATGGTAGTAACAGCAGCTCGACTGCTGTTGTTAGATTGGCATGTCACAGATAAAGGCATTTTCTTCTTAAGGCACTGCAGCTGAGCCCACAACAGCCATCTGTAGACCTCAGGATAAATTTATAATTAAACACTGCAGATGCTGATAGTGTGCACCAGCTGATATCACACCATTGTCACCCTCACTGTTACTCTTACCCACCCTCACCCATTTTTTACAGAAGAACTTCACATATCAAAATAATATGCTCATCTACTTCCTCATTATTCAACAATCCAACATATGTCAAGAATAAAGCAAAGCAATGCCAACAATACATTTAACATTTTACATGTATGGTAAGCATCATCATCAAACATAACTGTCCCATTTTAGCTAGTCCGTGTTTTCCAAGATAAGTCATCCTCTTTTTCCTCGTACCAACAACTTTCATTGAAATCAACCCGAGTAAAGTCCTGCACATTAGCAAATATCCCACTCACTGGACTGTCTGTGTCATGGTCCCTCAGTCCTCCTGAGCTGCCTGCTCCGGGCTTTGGTTCCTCTCTGTCTCCTGCTCCTTTCTCCTTTCTCTATTCTTGTGTGTCTGTGTCTATGTTCATGGGCGGAACTCATCACGGGTTCCCGCCTCTGGCTGAACACACCTTGAGCAATCAACCACCTGTTCCAGATCTCATCAGCAGGCCAATGCTTAAGGTGGTGGCTGAGATTCATTCTTCACTGGATCGTTGAACTATGCTGTTACAATAGCCCCGAATCTCTAGTCTAGTGTGTTTTTACTTGCTTTTTTCCCTCGTAACTAATCTCATCATTCTTTCTCTTGTGTACAGACCTTTCCTGGATATTCCCTGCCCTGGAGTGTTTGGAGCGACTGCCTGAGCTGAGTGAGTAAGGAGAGCTGGATTGTTTGGACGCCCCTTTCCCAGGATCCCTGGAGCCCCTGTTTCCCCCTTATCATTACTTGTATATATATCACCCTCGTGTTTTCATTTTCTGTAAATAAATGCAAAAACACTCTGAATGCTGCCATTGAGTCCACTCTGCCCAGTGTTCCTGACAGTCTGATAAATTTGTTATACAGATGTATCATTTGACAAGATAATAATATCTGATGAATCCACTGGAGTGTGAATGTGTATAAATGTTAGATAGAAAGCAGTTAAGGATGTGAATGGGTGAATGAAACAAGTTGTATAAAGCACTTTGAGTGCTCAGGTAGAGTAGAAAAGTGCAACATTAGAACCAGTCAATTTCCTAGTTAAAAGGGAGATGACTGAACAGACACATTTGATGCAAAACCATCTAAATTGTGTCAACAGCTTTTGTGGGTTTCATAATGAGAGCTACACTAAGTACTGGAAAACAGAAAATGTGGTCAAATAATTCTAGATAAAAAGCCAGATTATTTGAAACTGTTAACAGAAGTAAAGTTTTCTGGTAGTCAAGCCAGCTGTTTTTTTCAGCCTGGATCACAGTGGTGGATGGACTGACAACCAGTGTTAGAAGTAAAACATTACTGCAATACTGTAAAATATTACATTTTACAGTATTATAATTTGGGCAATGTTTTACACGTTCATTTCTTAGAATTTCTTTATCATGTAGAGAAAACAGGTGTTTTTTTAAAAATAAATTTTCTTTCACTGCTTGTGTCATACATAACAAATTCAAGATGCGTACATTCATTAGAATTAAAATTTAGAACATTTGTATTCTCATGTAGGTGTGAAAAGGTGTCGGTATTTTCACAAAGAGATCTTGCAGTTGGTCTTCCTAGTTTGTGATTTGGGGAGATCACTCTATCCAAATGTGTCCATGAGTGTATTTCCATCAGGGAGTTTAAATAGTCCATGTCGGTCTCATTTTCAATTCAATTCAATTCAATTTTATTTATATAGCGCCAAATCACAACAACAGTCGCCTCAAGGCGCTCTATATTGTATAGTATATTTTCCTGCTTCATACTTTGGAAAAATGAATTTCTGTCATGAAGTTGCTACACAGCATTGTTATGACATTTGTATATGCTGCTGGGCCCACTGTAAGGGCATTGTCCTTGTCTTGTCACCTGTTGTTGAAGCTTGATGAGATGGCTTGCCCCCACTTTAAGATAATTAGTTGCCGTTGGTTTAAATTCAACCAGAAGGCAACAAAGTCCTCACTGTCCTCTTTAGGGTCTGGCAGGTGTTTTGTGTTTACATGTGTTAACATTCAGGCCCATTATCTTAAGCATGAACACTGCACTGTGGTGATTTTGTTGTTAAAACTGTTCACTCATTCCTCAAAAAACAAACAACAAAAAGAAAAAACTGGGTTTTCTAATCTGGTGACATGAGAGGACATTCATGTCAAAGCAGTTGCTGTGGAAGTGTCTTGTGTGGGCTGGGGGAGGCTGGTTGATGTTAAAGCTTGTTTTTCATGGTCAGAGTTCAAATCAAATCAAATCAAAATGTATTTCTATAGCACATATTAAAACAACAGAGTTGACCAAAGTGCTTTACAGTCAGACAGAGCAATAGCATGAGACAATTAGAACAAAACAGTTAAGAAGGAACAGGGCAAGAAACAATATAGGTGACAACACAACAAGCCAGCTAACAGCCAACTAGTTTGAATCAAAAGCCAAAGTAAAAAAATAAGTTTTAAGAAACGATTTAAAAGACTGGATAGACTCGGAGGTACAAATATGAGCAGGTAGGTTATTCCAGAGTCTAGGTGCTACGGTTGCAAAGGCCCGATCACCTCTGGACTTCATTTGAGACCTCGGTTGTGTTAGGAGCATCTGATTGGAAGATCTTAGTGCTCTATTTGGATTGTACAAGTGGAGGAGTTTGGATAGATAGCTGGGCGCTAAATTGTTTCGAATTTTAAAAGTAAACAAAAGAATTTGAAAATCTATTTAACAGGGAGCCAATGTAGGTTGGCTAAAACTGGAGTGATGTGATCATAGAATCTAGTACCTGTTAAGAGATGCGCAGCTGCATTTTGAACTAACAGAAGCAGGTAAAGAGAAGAGCGAATAAGCTTTTCGAGGTCCTTCAAAGGAAGGTACAGCTTTGCTTTAGAAATCTGGCGCAACTGGTAAAAACTGTTTTTTACCACAGTAGAGACCTGTTTCTCGAGTTTAAAAGAGCTATCCAGGAACACACCGAGGTTTCTTACAGTGAGCGAGAGATGGCTTGCAAGAGGACCTACACTGAAAAAAAGAACATCTTGGATTTACTTAATTGGTTGCACACAAATGTTTTGCTTTGGCAGAAACTTAAACAACTGAGTTAAATCAACATAACTTATTCACATTCAATAAACCTGTGTATTTTGTGTTGATAAAACATGATTGAAACATGTTTAGATGAAGTAAGTTGAGCTCTTGGAATATTTTAATCCTTCACAGTTTTCTAATCTTCACAAATTTTACCACTTCGTCACTTAAATACTACATGTTGTCTTCATATTACATAATTTTCAACAAAGTCTAGAGTCTGGTTAACATAAAATTTTGATAGATTTACAACAACTTCCACTCCATCCATCTTCTTGCAGGGGGGCTGGGGCCTATTCCAGATGTGATAGGGTAAGAAGCAAGGTACACTGTGGATAGGTCACTAGTCTATCACAGGGCTAACTTATAGAGACAAACAACCATTTGCACTCACATTCACACTCATGAGTAATTTAGAATGACCAATTAATCTACCCCTAACAGCTGCATGACTTTTAACTGTGGGAGGAAACCAGAGTACCCACTGCAAACTAGCTGGATTGTGTATTTGAACCCAGGACCTTTTTGCTAACAGTGCTAACTACTGCACCACCAAGCTGTCGATAGATACTTCACAAAAGTAGGAAAGCTATGATTACAAGGCTTGATGCAGAATTTTCTGTACGTTTTTGTCCTTGACAGGTTAAACCACAATAAATAGCAATAGCATACACGTCGTGTGTGTATAGTTGTCTGCCTCTTATAAATCCAGTGATTTTCCTGTGGTTTAAAATCTTGTGTGGTCTTGTGAATTTTGTGAGTCCAGGTAACTACCCACTCTTACTAGATTGTATCAGGTCATCTCAACAAGAACAAGTTAAGTTGTTGAATTTCATGCAGATCCTACGTGATTTAATTACGTCCACCATAGAAACATGAAATTATTTTGAACAAATTACAAGTTAGACTTTTGTAAATGTAACAACCACCCATTTTCCTTTTTTTGAGTGGAGGGCATCAGCTAACTGGTCAAGCGGAGTGTGACTATCAAAAACTATGACTTCGGTCTTGTTCTCGTTCAGTGTAAGAAAATTATGTGATAGCCAAATTTTAACTTCATGGAGACAGTTGAACAGAGGTTGCAAAGAAGCAGAGACATCAGATTTCAAAGGAGAATAAATTTGGACAGTGGAAGGAGATGTTATATTTTTTTTAAATTAATCCCAACGGCAGCATGTTCAAGGAGAAAAGAACTGGACCGAGCACAGGCCCTTGAGGCTCACCACAGTAAATAGGGGCAGAGGCTGAGGAGTTTTGCCCCATGGCAACGGAGAATGACCTCTCTGAGAGGTAAGATTTAAACCAGGATAAAACTGTGCCTTTAAGACCAACAACATGTTCCACTCTTGATAGAAAAATGTTGTGGTCAACCGTGTCAAAAGCAGCAGTCAATTCTAGTAAAACTAAAACCACGGAATAGCCAGAGTCAACGGTTTAAAGAAGATCATTAAAAACTCTAAGTAATGCTGTCTCAGTACTGTGGCGAGGTTTAAAACCAGACTGAAATTTTTCGTTGATACCATTTGCATCTAAGAAGGTCTGAAGTTGTTTTAGAAGGACTTTTTCCGATATTTTGGATATAAAAGGAAGTTTGGAGATTGGCCTGTAGTTAGTGAGAGCATTAGGGTCAAGGTTTTTTTTTTTTTATAATGGGTTGCACAACAGCGTGCTTGAAAACAGACAGTACACAACCTGATGACAGCGATGTATTCAGTAAAAGTAGGATACAAGGACCTATAGTATGACCTATAGTATACACCCTGTGTTACAGTGGTGGGGTTGAGGGCTTTGATTTTACAGAGTCCCCGTGCATGTTCCTCATTTTTGAGAAAAGGAAAGGGCTGGGATGTAGGATCCACAGGACCAAAATGTCAGATGTATCCAAAACTGACACCACTTTAATAAAAAACCAAGACACTGGAGACCCTGATTTATGCACTGAAAAAGCTTTTTTTTTTATTTTTGCAAGAAGGAGAAACACACTTACTGTCTTACAGGAAGCTCAGGGGCAGTCCCATCAGCCTTCCTGATCTCTACTGTGGGTTTCCTAGCACAGTTTTAAAGTACTTTCAGACACGGCTTAGATACAAGGTCACATAAAGTTGAATGATATTTTTCTCCAGAGCAGTCATGATCCTTTTGTCTTCTCTCGTCTCCTAGTACACATTGTTCCTCTTTCTTGAGAGGGTGTGCAACAGAGACACTTAAACAACAGTTTAGAAGTGCCCATATTTCTCAAACCTTTTTAACATACGCTCTTCGAGTTGCTTGGAATAGTCCAGTGGACTGCCCACCGGTACGCTAATGGCTACTGGTTGAACTTCTGCAGGATTAAGTCTACTGCAGACATCATCACTGACCAGAGCAAAGAGCTAGAACGCTGGGTGAAACACTACCTACATGAGTATGCTACCCAGAACGTGGTGGCAGATGCTGCCCGTGAAGCCTTACCAGTTCTTCCAGTTATGGAGGAGCCAGACAAATTGCCTTTTATCAAAGAGCTCAGCTGGGTTGGAGACCCAGGACCATGAGAGGGATGACATCTCCTCTCCGTATCATCTTACTGTGACAGGTGAGACCTGAGTCTGGGAACCGCCCCTGGTAGGCGGAGCTGGTTTTTGTCCCTTTCATAAGCTCAGGTGTGGGCAATTAGGTATTCTCTAGCAAACCTGAAGCTGCAAGTGCTTGGACCAAGCTGTGCGTTTTGGCACTTTTAACTTCTTTTATGAAAGCTTGATGCGGGCCCTCTAGCCTTCTGTTAGAATGGTAGTTCACAAAAAATGTACCACTTGAGTTCTGGCTGTTTGGCAGATATTTAAAGTTATTTGCACCCTTGTAGGTGGGAAACATTGCGTTTCTGTGAGAAACGTGTAGTGGACTCCACCGCCACTGACCAATATTTATTAGGGTGTGACACGAAATTGTGGACAGGTAACTAAAAGAATACAGTTGGAGGGATACTCCCGCTGCGTTTTACTGTCCAGCGTAAGTCATTTCCTGCTTTTATTTACAGAGTACCGAGCTGCTGCTTTGCCGAGTGGATTTCTGGCTGCCGGCAAAGGATCCGACACATCAGTGTATTTTAAGTTGTTTGAACCTGGTGTAATTCGATAGATGGTGACGGCTGCGGCTGTCGATTTTGTTTGCTTCTTGTTTTATTTTTCATTATCAGTAGGCACCGCAGATTTTGATTGTCTTTTAGTGTTTTACCCTCTTTTATGTGTATGTATATATCGTTCCAGACAGTGAAAGCACTGCGTGGAAAACAAATCCTCTTTTTTTGTCTTGCCGCTTTTTGCATGCACCGCGGTGAGCCTGAGTGCAGACGGCACTAAAGATTTGCCTTTTTATAGTGTTTTGCCCGGTTGGGGTTCAATGTGAGTTGCCGTCCCTTTTAACGTGTGTGATATGTTGATTTGTTTTTAATAGGTTCCCCGCAGCGGTTATCCTGTCTCACGGACAATCATACAATTTTATCGTTTTTATCGTACTTAATAAAGTAAAGCTTATAATTGTTTTTAGGTGCCGCTGTTACATTTTATTTTTTATTCAAATTAAACCCTTTTTAACTGACTGTGTGCCTACGGCTCTGTCCTATTTTAAATAGGTACCTACTATGGGTCACATTACTAATGTACTAAAGGAGTTATTAACAGCTCTTTTTGTTCTCTTATTGATATAGCAGTATTGCCATCTCCTTGTGTTGAGAATAAATTAAAATTAAGCTTACTTTTTAACATTTCTGTTGGACTTGTTTTCCTTGGATGCAATGAATGAATGTCAAGGTCAAATGGTTAGCTAACTTAGGTACCAAAGCCTGGTATATTGTTGTGAAGTATGGTAAATGGACTGGTTCTTATACAACGCTTTTCTACTCTAGCACTCAAAGAGCTTTACACAACTTGCCTCATTCAACCATTCACACAAGTGAATGGTATGCTTTTTCTATATAGGTGCTTTCTATCTAACATTCACACACCGATCAATGTATTGTGGTTATTAATATTTAGCATGCAGACTTGATAAGCCACCAACCCCCCGATTAGCAGATGACCTGCTCTGCCTCTTGAGCTACAGCCACCCCGGGAAGAAGGCGATCCATAAAAAATCGTGGGTAATACATATGGTGTGATCCTGACCTTGACCTAATTTTCACCTAAATTCGATCAGCTTGAGCTGGTATTAGTGTTTACCATCAGACAAACTTTTAAAATTCTATCTTAAAAACTGTGGATGCTAGACTGCTAACAAACAGACAAACAAATGAAATTGATTACATACTCCCTCTCTTCATGGGGAGAAAAATCATGCAGTCCTCACTTAGAGACCCTTTTCATTAACTTACCATGGGGGCTTTCCTCATTTATTCTGGTTGGCATTTACATCCTACCTAAGGTTTGTGTTATTTAATAACAGAACAAACCTCAGTCAAGAGATTCCAAAATTCACACAGCACATTAAAGGCCTACACAAGCATTCTGGACCACTGCTACACCAATTTAAAAGATGCCTATCACTCTGTCCCCTGTGCTGCTTGGGATTCTCCAATCACTGCCTGGTTCATTTTCTCTCAACTTACAGGCAAAACATAAGATCTGCAAAGCCTGTGGTCAAGCTAATGAGAAGATGTACCAATGAGGCAAAGCTGGAACTGTAGGCTATGCTTTGGCTGTACTGATTGAAGTGCCAAAGATCTGCATGATTTCATGGACTCTGTGACATCCTATATAAATTTTTGTGAGGATATGTGTACCAACTAAAACCTTCCACAGATATAATAACAACAAACCCTGATTTACAGCAAAAATCAGTCAGCTTATTCAGGCTGAGGAACTCTGTAGAAATGGTGACATAATCCTGTACTGCCATGACAGAAACACACTGACAAAGATCAAAGTCAAAAAGAGGTGCCACACTGAAAAGCTGAAAATCATTGTGTCTGTGTGTAGAGGTTTCCCAGGATATCATCAATTACAGTTCATCCCCCCACACTGTGGAAAACAATCAACTGGCTGATGACCTGAATGTGTTGTACTACAGGTTTAACAATCCCATTGCCACACCCTCACCCTCCCACATCACACAAAAAGTCACCCTTCCAACCCCCACTGCTCATTACTGACTCCACACCTACTCTTAGGATGTGCAAAGAAGACGTGAGGGAACTCTTCAGGAGACAAAAGGCCAGGAAGACACCACAGACTGTGTTACCCTCCTGCCTCAGTCAGCAATGATCAGCTAGCCCCCATCTTCACGCTGATCTTCAACAGATCCCTGGAGCTGTGTGAAGAACCTCCTGTTTCAAAAAATCCACAGTCATCCGTCTCCCTATGAAACCCTCACTGGTACAAATTAATATAGTCCTTCCACCCTGACATCTGTAGGCATAAAATCATTTGAGAGATTAGTGTTCAACTGTAGGACATCACAATCCCCCTGCTGGGTCTAAGAGCAGAACAGAATTCTCCCTAAACTGGAATCAGCAACAATCACAGTGACAGGATCCAAGAAAGAGTGTCAAATATAATGAATTAGACAGCACCAGGCCATGACATGACTCACACCTACTGGCTAAAACAGGTAACTGCACTCTATGAGTGACTGGCAGCACAAATGAGCCAGGTGCTAAAGGATGAGACTAGGGGTGGGTTTCCCAGTTCAAATAACGCGATATCAATTCATTAAATCCTGAATCGATTTTTAAATATAAATATATTTTGCCAGAATCTCAGGTTAAAGCTCACGAAACTATTTCAACAACCTCGAAACAGCTAAAGCAGCAAATAAGAGTAGGTAAATGGATTCCGCAAAAAGATGTAAACACAACGCGCAGCTCCCCCCGTTCAGCCGAAGGCACGTACATGGACATGCCAGGTGCTGAAAGCCGACAGCTCACAGATTCTGATGCTGCAGGTTTCGTCATCCTCCGACCAAAATTCACTGAACCAGCAGCAAAAGAATTTCAAAACTACGCTTCACGTTTGAAGAACATCGTCATGAATTCCCTCTGACTTTTGCTGTTTTGCTTCCACCACGATAAAATCACACTTCCTGCACAGCTCTCTCTCTCTCTCAGTGCACTTCAAGGACAATTTACCATCAAAAATCTCTATTTTCTGCATTATTTAGTTGCATATTGTACTTTCATGTTTATTATGCACCAGTCTACCATTGTGTTCAATGCTGTTGGCCTCTGACAAGAAAGCCTAATTTCTGCTGTTTAATACCAAAGAAATGTAAACTTTTTAAAATGATGCCAAATTGCAAAACTCTTAGCTGTGTCTGTAATCAAACCTCTGTAACTTTGCTCTGCTTCACTTCAGCAGCATCAGGTAATGTTCATATGTTGATTCATGGTTTTCTTCAGTTTTTGTTCTACTGCTGAATATTTTTCAGGTTATCTGCTATAAAAAGTCAGGCCAGGAAAATCTCCTTCATGTTTTTCTGTGTTTTATCCTCAGTTTGACACAAAGGCATCTGCTGTGATGCTCACACCTCTGATGAAGTCTCACAAGTGTCAACTTTCTTTTTATACATAGATATAAAATATGGAAATGCAAACATAAATGATCAGAATTATAATATGTCTGACTGTCTAAGTCAAAATTGAATCGAATCAAATCAAATCGGAAATCGGAATCAAATCAGTTATAGAAATCAGTGACGATACATTGCCCTAGATGCATGGGCAGAGCGTTGAATTCGTGTTAGTGGCAGAACACGAATTTATTGAGTCACATCACTAGCAGCGACATCAGAATGTCACTGGAGAAGTGTAGTCGGATGGTAACTAAGAGAGGGCTGAAGGGATTGCACTACCAGAGGGCAACATCCAAAGGAGGAGACAGAAGCCACTGACATGAAGACAAGAAAGCTCCTTACCATGCATGGAGGGTTTCACCCAAAGTGAAAGAAAGGAGGTTGAGGACTAGTGAGTGTCAGAACCACTATCCAGGATGAAACAACAACCATCCATGAGTACATCAGGAAGATGGCCACACCTGATCATGTGCTTAGTGAATACCTCAGACAGCAAGCAAGCAAGCAAGCAAAGTTTATTTATATAGCACCTTTCACAGACATGTGTCACAAAGTGCTTTACAAGGTAAAGACACAATACCGTCGTAAATACATCATAAAAACCA
>VUQG01033707.1:3178-18604 GCA_015106755.1 Etia nguti | reverse complement strand
CAGGTTTGTTTTCGTTTTGTTTTTTGTTTTTTATTGGGGGGGGGGGGCGTTGCTTAGTTTGCACCCTCGTTTGAATGCACTTGATAACTATACAAGTAAAAATGTTTTCTATCTCTAAATGGCAGAATGGGTTTAATGCTTAGGTCCTGTTTTCTTATTTAGTGCAAATAGATATCTGAATTTCAAAGCCATCAAGAGGCTTCTCAAGCAAAAGTTTGTCTCTGTGCAATCAACAAACAGCATTAACTTCCCGCTTCTCCTCAGGGTATCCTGTTATTTTCTTTCCACAGGAATTTTTTCTTTTTTTTGGCAGCAGATGTTCCTCTCCACCCTGCCCATCGTTGCGGGTGCCTGAGTGACGGAGAGGCCGCCCATCAAAATGCCATCAGGACCCTGCTGGCCACCAGATGAACGCATGCCCAGAATGCATCATGTGGGGGCTGTTAAGTCCCATTTACCTCTTCCTCCCGTCTGCCACTTCCCTTTACCATCAGCTTGTGTCCTCGTAACTCTCCATCACCGAAGCAGACATAACAAAGCATTCAGCGACACTTTTTCTGGTTTGTGCTGACAAACCAACTTAACAAAAGATGAGTCTCGACCCCTGGCTGGCTCAGTATAAAAGACCGCGGCAGACGGAGGTGTGGGCATGTGAATAAATCGATTAGCAGAGCGCTTGACGGATGGGATTTACAGGAGGTCTCGACGCACCAGAGAATTAATTTCGCTGGGAGAACATGGTTCTGCCAGGTTCATTCGTCTTGGCGGGGAATTTGGCAGTTTCCCCAGGTCTGGGGGCTCAATTAACGAACGGCTGCAGCGGTTTGGGGAGGAAACAGCTTTGTTGAGGAATATGCCACATCCATGTGTCAGGCACATTTTAATGATAACGGATTTTGTGAATGCAAAATGAGAAAGGGAAAGGGGAGGTTAGGTGGGTGAGGTTAAGCTTTCAATGCTGGATTGGTGGAGGATGGGGTTTTAAGAGGAACACCAGGACAAAGAGACAGGTAAAAACATCATGTGGAACATTAAGCCAGCACGACATGTATGTGTTATTAAACAACTGGCTAATTTACACAGCATTACACCATGGACCCAACAAACACACTATACTGCAAAAAGTATTTGCTTGTCTGCCTTCACACGCATATGAACTTGAGTGACATCCCATTAGTCCATGGGGTTTAATATGTCGTCACCCCACCGTTTGCAGCTATAACAGGTTCAAACTCTCTGGAATGGCTTTCTCTGAGGTTTAGGAGTGCGTTTATGAGAATTTTTGACCATTCTTCTAGAAGCATATTTGTGAGGTCAGACACTGACGATGACACTGATGCAAGCCTGGCTCGCAGTCACTGCTCTAATTCATCCCAAAAGATGTTCTATCAGGTTGAGGTCAGGACTCTGTACAGACCGGTCAAGTTCTTCCACACCAGACTCGCTCATCCATGTCTTTATGGGCCTTGTTTTGTGCACTGGTGAGAAGGGGCCATCCCCAAACTGTTCCCACAAAGTTGGGAGCATAAAATTGTCCAAAATCTCTTGGTATGCCGAAGCATTAAGAATTCTTTTCACTGGAACTAAGAGGCCAAGCCCAACTCCTGAAAAACAACCCCATGCTATATAAATTGGCGACCTGTGTGTACTATGCACCTCAGCATCTGCTAACCCCACTTTTACGTGGCCTACCACGTTGTGGCTGAGTTGCTGTCATTGCCAATTGCTTCCACTTTGTTATAATACCATTAACAGCTGACTGTGGAATATTTAGCAGTGGGGAAATTTCAGGAATGGACTTGTTGCACAGGTGGCATCTCATCAAAGGACCACTCTGGAATTGAGTGAGCTCCTGAGAGCAACCCATTCTTTCACAAGTGTTTGTAGAAGCAGTCTGCACGCCACTGTACTTGATTTTATGCACCTGTGACCATGGAAGTGATTGAAACACCTAAATTCAATGATTTGGATGGGTGAGTGAATACTTCTAGCAATATAGCATATAAGGCCAATATTCATTTCGCTTTGGATCCTGTCTCCACCACCTCTACCCTCATACAGCATGTCAGTCGCATAGTTCCCTGTAAAGCATCCAATGTTTTCTCATCCTTTTGCTGTAAATGGAACCATAATGAGAAGATGGAAATGCAGATTTAAGCAATTTAAAACAACAGATGGGTTTTTTTTCCTTCATCTTTTGTACAGTGAATTATTTATGCAGTAATTTTATCAGCTTTGTCTTTCAAAAAAAGGTCTTCCATATGAAATTTGCACAAATGTGTTCCTTTAACAGGATGTGGTCTGTTCATTTCAAGATGAGTATTTTCAGTGCATGGGCTCTGCAGAGTAGCTTTGCATGATTAAAAGGTCAAAATAATCTTCCTGGGCATTCAGTTAATCCACTGTCTAAAACAAGCGGCCTTAAGCCAACTTTCTTCTGACTGGAGGAGTTAATTGAAAAGGCCTCTGTGGCGACAAAACCAGCATGCTTTAGTTGACCAGATTGGGAATATCTGCTGTCTTTGACATCATACAGACATCCGAAACCAAGCTTCTAAAGCAGCCTCAGATTGCCTGAAAGGGATTCATCCACCATTGTTAAAGTATACGTAAATATATATATGTATAAATGACAGAAACTAAGGATAAATATGATGGGCCTGCTTTAAATTCTTAAGTACCTTTCTCTGGAGGTAAAAGGCAGGTGAATCTAGACTTCCACAGACTGAGCATTAATGCAGAGTTGCTTGTTGTGTTGAAGCATCTTTGCACTCACTCTTCCCTTCCCACTATCTCAGGTTCCAATCCCTCAACCTGAACATTTCAGTGGATGATTTATGTAGTAGTGTTGCTCTGTGACCTCAAAATCCGCCCCATCCATACCGCACCTGTCACCGCGCCACTGCCTGCATGCTTACTGAAAAGCAAGCCATCCATGCAAAATGGCAATTTTCTACTCACCTAGAGAATAAAAAAAGGATCCAATCCATTCAGAGGCAAAACAAGGAAAATTCTATGATATATAGAGCAGGTGCGCGAGGCCTCGGCCCACTGCTAACGAGGGAGCTGAACTGCACGCACCGTTGACCACAACATCTGTCGTTTTCACTGATGCAGAGTTTGGTTTTACCTTTGCAGCACAGTTTGCACGGCAAGAGACAGGAGATGATAAAGCACATAAGATGGATACAGATGGAAGAGACCCGGCCCGATTTCAGTTGGGGGGCACAAGGTTCCCATGCTGTGCGTTGGTAGCATATGATGCATGAGAATCCACCACGAGCAGCAAAAAGTTATGCTTGTCTGCCTGGGCCCAAGGTGAGGCCCAGCCTGACCCAGTTCACCATCCCAGGTGGAAACCCTAATGAGCTCATCAGGCCTAACGAAGCTTAACAAGCTTCTAATTGGCAGCGTTATGATGTCCCCGAAGGTCAGAGTGCAGGTTCCTGTGCCAAGAGCAGGACAGGCTTCCACTTCCTGCCAAGAGCAATCATGTGACTGACTAATATCCCTTTGTGTAAACAAAGTCGGGAAAGGGCAAGAGGAACTTCTTACATAAGCAAAAAGTGGAGTGTGGTAGCTTAGCAAAAAGTTGCGGTGAGGTTTGAAAACAAAGCTGCAGCCTCACAACTGGAAAACAAAGACGTAAAAAAATATATATAACCGGTATAAATCATGCCTGACAGTGTAATCTAATACAAGAGAGAATACCGTCGCCTATAACTTTACAGATTATAAAATAAAAATCAACAAGCATATAAAAATTTGCTACCAGTAAATAACAAGCAGTTATAAAAGTTTGATCGGATACAGAAATCTAATTTTTCCTTTAGCAATCAAAAAAAAAAGGCAGAGGCTGTTGGGACGCCTGACAAACATTTCTGTGGTGAAATGCTGCCACCTACTGGTCACTATGCACAGATACAACTTCAAAAATATCTGTCCACTGAAAGAAAAAAATGAATTTCCACATTATGGCATAATTAAGATAAAATCAAAAGATGCCATCTGCTGTATTTAAGAATACACAACCCGAGTAAACCTAAAAATTCCCAAATAACCACATCACACAGTTATGAAGACAGAGTGCACGATGTACACGAAGTATATATTTTCACTTATGATGTAACTACAAGGTTAGTGATAGAAATATGGAGGGGGGTTTATTGCAGCAATGACAAACCACACAAATAACATCAGAAAATGTACTTTTAAAAAAAAGACTGAAGAGACAGTTGTGTCTGATAAGCACATACTGCATGTTTCTGTTGGACATTATCATACAAGTCCTATTAAGATCCTTTAAATCCCGACTGGCCAGGAATAAAAGACTGGAATAGCACTAAAATCTATCCAATTTCCCCAGCAACAAAAAAGCATCTAAAACCACGTAAAATTACATTTTAAACTGGATAATTTAGGAGCATGTGAATAAAGTGAACTGAACAGTTCAATACATGACACAGCTTTCATTAAGTAGATTAATTCCAGTGAATGTTGAAGGTCTCAAGAAAACAGAGTCTAGCACAACAAATATTAACCTTACACTGTATCACTAAAGTATTTGCTAATGTATAATCTGTAAAAAGAAAAAGGAAAAAAAAACATGCCACATTGTAGAAGAAAGAAAGCTTTACAATAGAGATAAACTTGTGTTAAAAAAAAAAAAAAGTATAGTACAAGTCTGCAGCAGTCTGTTTGGTCACTCTGATGTCCCACACAATGTTGTGAGTCGATTCTGTTGGGGAAAAATAAAAAGGAATGATGAGAATCAAAGCATATGCAAATATTTCACATCAAAATTTGGAAAAAAGCTGCAACAAAACAGTGACGAAAAGCTGATGAAACTGCGAGAAACGCTGTCCTGCTGGAGTTAATTTACCTGCAGCTGCCGAATGCTCCTCATGGCGGTTTCATCCAGCAGTGACAGATCCACTGAGTCCATCTGACTGGCCAGCAGTTGAATGCTCTGGATCGATATGTTAAGGAGAGTTGTGTTAGTGAATTAGTTTTTGTGAATTAGCCTTCTAATCCAGAGTTTTGTTAGACAATTGAGAACTCAAAAGCCGTGAAGTTATCAAATGTAACTAAACAGTCATCAACATAAACACAGTATAAAGTCAAAATGAAAGCAGAACACTCGAAGTCCGATTTAGTCCAACTTTAAGCTCATTTTCAATAAACAATATATAACAAAGTGTTTGATGTTTTATCTTCCTGAAAATAGGCATCTAAATTTTTTAAGTAAATATCGTCTAGTCTGCTGCCTTGTTAAAATCATTTCTTAAACAACTGTACCTTGAAGTACCTGAAACAATCAATAGTACCTGAAGCTCTGAGCCTGACTTAATGTGCACTCACTTCTCCATTCCCAACGGGAACATTGATGACAATATCCTCATTTCCTGCTGCAATGGGAGAGCCGTTGACTGAAATGCTATAGACCCTCTCCTTGTGGCGGGGAACTCTCACTGCGGGGGTCTTGGGAAGCCTGAGGTGAAGTGAGTAATATGAAGCCTTCCGTGTAGGGAATGTCAACATTGCAGAGTAAATAGCATGGGCTGCCAGATTACAGAAAGTCTCGAGTCCCCACACACTTTCTAACACTCAAAGACATTAGATCCACTTACAGCTCTATAAGAGCAGAGATTGTGCTTTAACGAGAAGCCTGAGCTTATACTTTTTTACCTGAGCCACAAAACTTTGAGCACTTGTTTGTCCGTTTGCCCATGTTTTCACAGAATCACTGTCTATATAGCATGAACTGTGAATGAATTTGTGTTAGTAAAAATGTCTCAGTACTTTGTCTCAATAATAAAACACTGAAAATAAAGACACAACATTGCAGAAGTCTTCAGTGAGCTGCACAGTCTTAACTGTGTCAAACTGAATTTTATCTCGATGTAAGCAGCGAGGGAGATAAGGGATGTGCAAAGCTAGATGTTTGAACGTTGCTGCCCTCGCTAGTCAGCAGCAGAAATATTAGTCACTTGACCTAATTATTCATACGTATTAATGCACAATCCCTCTTTCAATGACAGGAAGTTGTAAATGAGTAAGGTGGAAAGTAAGAAAGATCACAAGCCTCTGAGCCTACTTTGGTATAGAAAAGCATGGTGGCTGGGTCAGAGTAAACTGGCATATAACTATTTGACAAAAGTAACATAACCACATTCAGCACAGGTGTGGATGTCAACCCGTGAGGACTACTGGTGCACTGCTAATGTTATCCACACACAGCAAACTAACCTGACCATTATGTGTGTCTAGTATGTTGTGCACAGATCAGCCAAGATTGTAATATAAATCTGACCCGTCTTCATCTGTGCTCAATTTTGAATCCTTTTTTTTTTAAAAACCACTTTCTAAATAAGCTTTTTCTCCCCTCTCAATCAACTAGAACAATAATTGCCATTGCCAGAAACACCATCTTTACAGTGACACAGTATAATTCTAAGGTGTACCTTGGGTCAAAGCGGGGGGTAATAAGAGGAGTGGGTCCCATCATCAAAGAAGAATCCAGCAAGCTTCTGGCAGGAGTAATCAGGGGGTTCCTGTTCGATCTGAATCCAAACAATGACAATGTGTTGGTATCACATTTTTTAGCTACCAAACTTGCTACCGAAGAAAGAAAGAAAGAAAGAACAATACAAAAAGTAAAAGAGGTTACCGCCTGATGGTGGAGCTCTGCTTGCTGATTGACAGCGCCTTTGCTCTCTTTGATTTAGTCTGGGGCTTTCTGGTAGTTCTCCCCTAAATTATAAACAACCATTTAAAACACCACAAAAGAAGCAAAAAGAGGATCCTGCATAACAACAGCTGTATTTAGTTGCTCTCATGTATGACTGTGTGAAAATCAGTCATTACCTTTTTTGTTGTGCTCGGGATGTTTTCATCCTCAGAACTGGATTTAGCCCCACCTTTCTTCTTTGATGCTGTGGATTGGACAAAACAAATTGCATCGGCTACAAGGGAATGGTTTTGTTGTTTAAAGGGAAATATATAAACTACTTTTAACTTACTTTTCTCAATTGTTTTTAGAAGAATTGTATGATCCTTAGCCACGACACTTTCCACGAGAGCAGCTTCCTCTTGTCTCTGTAAATGCAAATATAACTAAGTGTTTATGCAAAACAGAGCATCCCTGCACAAGCATGAAACTTGTATATTAAGTATAATATGAGAAGGCTAATCAACTGACCTTTGCACCATCTTGTTCTTGTGTGTGTGGTTTCTCAGACTCTGCAGAGATATAAATGTTCTTTATTTAATGCTGTTTAAAAACCAAACCAATATACACTATATACAGAGCAGCAGTGCAGAGAATACCTTTTAATAATAAGCTATATATAGCCTGTCAGGACTAATGAAATTCATTCAAGATGAAATGCACAGATTTTTGAAAATGTTCCATTAGCTTTTTTAAAAATCGGAACAGAATGCTGTAAAAGTTTCTGTGGCTCAAGAGCATTTCTTCTTTATAGATTTGGGATTTGTTAGTCAATAAACTATGTTTACTTACTCCAATGCTCCAACCAGTTCATTTGTCTGACAGCCTTGGGGAGCTTAATTATTGCCATGTTGTAGCTGTTGTCAACATCTTTCAACAGCTGGTTTATCTTCTCTTTCAGCTGTCCAACTCTAGTCTTCACTGCAGAAACACAAGTGTTGAGTTCAGCTTAAGTTATACAGCATCAGGGTGTGGTGGATGGATAGGCATCAGTGGCGGTTTGTGACAGAAGGTTAACAGCAAGAGTGAAGGTAAAGATGCTAAGATTTCCATTGGTAGTGACCAGAAAGGACAGATTAGAAATTAGTACATGTGAGGGATGGCTGATGTTGAGTGTTTTGGAGACAAAGTTAGAGATGCAGGGCTGAGATGGCATAAACATGTGCAGAGGAGGGATAGTGGAAATACTGGACAAAGGATGTTGTATAGTGAGCTTCAAAGCTGGAGGAAAGGTAGAAAAGGTTCATGGATGCAGTGAAAGAGGACGCGCAGAGGTTTGGTAAGACAGAGGAGGATGCTAAGGATATAGTGAGCTGGAAAAAGTCGCTGGAAGTCGCTGTGGCGACCCCTAAAGGGAGCAACCGAAAGAAGAACAGGGAATATTTCTGTAGCATTTCTATTGTGAGTTAAAAATAGTAATAATAATCACCCTCGCTGTCAAAATCCTCCAGAAAAGCTTCCAGTTTTGCCGTCTTTGGGTTATTTTTGCGTTGTTTGGTGGTCCTTTTCCTGGGAGCCATTTCTGCAGGGACACGGAGTATATTAGTATATTTCAGTATAGCCTGGTACAGTACAGTGTAGTATAGTATGGTATGGTATGGTATGGTATATTAACACACGATAGACAACATGAAATATTAACATTGTGACCTTGCTTTAATCGGGAAGAAAAGAAAGTTAAAAAAAAAAAAAATCTGCCTACATGCGGCTAACTGTTGGTGAAGCTAACGTTAGCGAGTAGCTTTAGATGAGTAACGTTTATTTTCTGACTTTATGTTCGCCAGCTGTATTTACACCTACCAATAAGTGTTATAGTCTTTTAAATAACTTTCCCGAGATGGATTTACTTGCTTTATTTAAAGTATTTATCATTACCTAAATGTGTTTTCCTGTTCGTCCTCGACACTCGCCTTCCTCCCTTCACAAAGCCGTTTTCAAATCTTCGCGCGGGGAGGGGCCAACACGCCAGATCAGCCAATTAGGGCACGCATGTGCCTTGCGTCGCAACAACTTTGTTTTCAGCCTATCGTAGCGCCGAACGTCAGTGTTTACATCAAGAGAACGGAAATGGTTCAGGCAACATGGTAGAAATGTGATGTTCTGTAGCTGCGAGAAGAATATTTTAAATGTTATTTTTTCATAAAGTCGCCTTCATGGAAAATAAGACATAAAGCTGACTTAATGTATTTCGTATTTTTCCCTTTGGACACCTAAGTACTAAAATCGTCAGGTGAAATGTCCACGGGTGCGGTAGCTACGCTTCTTCAGGCTCTGAGAAAAAGCTTAGCGACACTTGAAAGCAACCAAAAAGTATGGAAGAGTGTTTTAGCCGAGTGCAGCCCTCTGATGGTGTCTCTCGGGAATTTGGCGGAGCAGTCGAGAGCACTGTCCAACGTGCAGATCTCCAACACACCGCTCAGGGGCTTTCCTGACCTGGAGGAGAGGCTCCGGTTTAAGCTCCTAGAAGCAACGGATATAGTGCTGGGAAAACTCAACGAGAAGATGTGAGTAAATCGGCTTTTGATCATATTAATTATGGTAAATTACTAAGTTGCAATAATGTGGGGACCTCTAATATCTGATAAGGATGCTGTGTTATTGGTATTTACATCAAACTATGCATGTTTGATGGGACAGGAGTACAGCTACACCCTTTTTTGTAATAAAAGATCCATTTGTTTTTTTAGTTCATCTTTGGGGGAGAGCCTTATTAGTACCAGTTTGCAGAAGCTTCTCAGAGTATGCTCAAAGTATATATTATACTATAGTTTTCTATCTCACCTTCCCTTCTTTCCTTTACTCTTTCTTTCAGGTCTTCCCTGCAGTCTGCAAGGGATGCCATCAGTAACCAGGTTGCTGCAGTCCTTCATCTGTACGAGCAGAATGCACACAGTTTAGATCTGCTTGCGTTAACTGAGCGATCAACCACCACCCCGTCGGTCGCTGACATGCTCGAGTGGCTTCAGGATGCTGAGCGTCACTATCGGCAACAGTATCCTTTTCTCTGTTCAGTTTTGGATGTTTATGTTATATTCTGGTATTTTTTTTCCCCTCAACTCCTGTGTTCAGATTCCTGAGGAGGAAAACTCTGCTTCAGACACTGAGAGCAGATGACCTCTCACTTCTGGAATCTGCTCCCCAAAGGTGGAACTCCCTGGAGTCTCCCAGTGCAGAGGACCACGTCACAGGTAAAATGTATATGACAAGTACTTCACTATAACATTCAGTTCACATCTGTAACTAATGCTGTATGATGGACTAGTTCTTTCAACATAGAAAGAAGCTGAAGATGTTTATAAATGTGCTTAAATCCAAAACAACACAAGTACTGACAGACTGTCATCTAGCATACATCTAAAGTCATGTAAAGATTTGAAAACAATAAATTAGAAAACAACAGTAAAAACATAACTCAGGGAAATATTATGTCACGGCTTTAAACCTAATCTTTTTTCCCGTTACACTACAGGGCGTCTTTAAATATTCTTTTTCTATCACTTATAATCAATCATAAAGGGACCTACCTTTATGGCCAGTATTCATGAAACTTTTAAAATTCATCTCAAGTAGAAAAATCTAATTTGATATAATTTCAGTTTTAATAATTGAGTACACATTGGCCAGAGACCAGTGCTCTGATGGATCTAGAAGTGACTGTTATTTATTAAACTAATTATCTTGCTCTCTTTTCTTTTCAGATACACTTTGCAAAGTGTCTTTCTTTGTGGAGTCGCAGTGAAGATGGTTAAGGACTCACCTAATCGTGAATATAACTGCATTTCAGTGAAGACGATGAGAAGAAAGAGATCCGAAAGAACGACTGAAACTAACTGCACATTGACTTAAACTGATGCACACAAATGTTGCTTGGAGGGACGATGGTGCAGTGAAAGCTCCTGGTTCAAACCTCCTGGTCACCTGGGGGTTTTTGTGTGGAGCTTGCATGTTATTCCTGAGCCTGCATGGGTTCCACTGGCTTCTTCCCACAGTCCAAAAACGCAAACTTGTATGTAAATTGGCTGCCTGGATGTGAAAGTATGAATAGTTCTGTCTCACTCACTGGTAAGCCCAGATAGAATCAGCAATTAAAAATGGATGAGTGGAGTTAAATTGCTCCTAGATCTATTCTGAAGGGAAGCCAGGGTAGCCTAAAAACTACAAATAAGTATTTACAAATAATGGGGCCAATATAAAGTATTGATTTATCTTGAATGTTTAATCCAGTACCTATGAGAATTTTGAGCACACATACATCTATATATTTATTGCACAATGCAATTGCATCTTTAAGGCCTCATTATTTTTGGAACATGCTTGACTCTTATTGGTACTACAGTTCAGAAGAGTACCTAGTTCAAATACAGCAGTGAATTATTTGGCCTACTGTAGGTAGTACTGCTCATCTAACCTGAACTTCACTTTCGCTGTGTAGTTCTCTCACAAGTTTGGTCTTAAATTTAGTTTTTAAAAGTTTCATAAACATAATTTGAAACCCATGCAAGATTCGTGTTAGGGTCGGGTTTTACTTTAGTCAGAGGCTAAATAGACCTGAGAGGTCAACAAGGCTTGGAAATAATGGTTCTCTCTGGTTCCGGGGTCATGTGATTCTTCTTCAGTACAAAATGATCCCTACGAGTGTGGCCTACTCCAGAGACTTTAACAGATGAAGATGGTGATAAAATGGTGATTAAAAATTTATAAGGAAGATAAAAATTAAGGGAAAAACAATATTTTTAAAAATAAAACCAAAAATTATTGCTGCTGAAAATAGTTAATTGTGAGATTTACATGAAATATTAATTATTGTATGGCTTAGTGTGCTCTTGATGCATTGAGCCATAACTCACAACTCATGCTGTTTATTTCTAAGCTGATGGCTGCACAGAGCTCTGAAACTTTAAAATGGATCCATTTAAAAATTAAATGTTACTGTCCCACAGCCTAATGAAGGAGAGTGGAAATCACTATAGTTTTTCAGCAGGTGAAAGTGAAATTAAATGTATTGATTGAACAGGTATTCTTGGTGTGTGTGCTGTGTTTTATTAGCTATAAATTTAGCAGTGTAAAAGAGACTCAACAGCAGATTAAAATCAAGTATAACAAAATGTATGTATTTTCTGCATCACCAAATTAATACATGTACATTCCCATGAGTATATAGCACTTAATTTAGTTGTTTTAGTAAGGTACAGCTTAACAACTTACACATATAAAAAAGTATGCCCATAGCAACTTAAAAAATAGTGTAATTTAAAGATTAGCAAAAACATGGTACTTTCTTTAAAACCAGTATAAATACTTCATTACTGTACTTAAGTAGAACTTTGAGGCAACTGTACTTTACTTACAACTTTTTACTTTTACTCACTACATTTTTAAACAAATATATTTTCTAATTTGGTTTAACGGATTTGACCGGAGTTATGATCTCACGGTACCTCAGCATCTAGCTAGCCCTACAGAAGACAAGCAAGAATAAAGGGAGTCATATTTTTTTTAAGTGTCAGGTAATTTCAAATTCAGAGTTTCTATCAGCTCAGCAAACACACAAACCGTTTGTGTCTACAGTTCGTGGCACAGCGTGTTGCAAGCTACAGGTTCAGCTGCTGTATTTGATGGAGAGAAAAGAAAGAGCTAACTTCACTCAGAGATGGAGAAAGACGACATGAGAGGACGAGGAGAGGTTAGAGTTAAAGGTAAGGATTGCTCAGTGGGGTTTGATACACTGGGAATGTAAAGCTTACGTCCTCATGTTTTTAAATCAGATATTGGGTCTGTACATGTGACATTATGTTTTTTATACTGTGAGACATGCCGCAAAACAAACTGAGGTAGACTGTGTTATTTAGGTTAGCACAAGGTTCAGTTAGCTTTGCATAAAAATAGCTGGTAGAAATGTTCCTCAAGGAGATACTTTTGCTTTCTTACTTTGAGTACATTTCAGAGCTGGTACTTTTTCACCTTTAGAAGTTTAATCGGTACTTCAACTTTTATTGGAGTATTTTTCAACACTAGTATTTGTACTTCTACTTAAGTACAGAACATCTGTACTTTTTTTTTTTTGTTTGTCATATGTGGACAGAGTGACCCTAAATAAAACAAAAGTCCAGCACACAAGAAGAAAAACGACTACTTCAAAATAGTTTAAGCGCACTTTGCCAGATGTTTTTTTTTATTTCACAATTTTCTGACTTAAGTAATCACTGCAGTCTTCAAAACACAAGCCATCATTAAAGCCATCATCAAGTCATACTGTTACAGCAAAGACTAAAGGCTTTCTTCAGGCACTGTTATGAATCAGAGAACAGAAAACATCAAATCTCAACGTACTGAAGACAAACATGACAAAGAGATATATAAAATACTGGGTTAATGTATTCATAAATATATGTTTAAATTTATACCTTAAAGGTCATGATCTCTGTACCACTTTTAACAGTATCAGCTCTTCTTTCATTCTTCCTTTCCTACACATACTCCTTCAGTGGTAAATTATTAGAAGTGATAGGCTTTGGGAGATCTGGTGCTGTAGCAGGTGAATTTGCAAAACTCCGGCCTATGTAGCCCCTCCGGTACCTGCCGCCCCTCTCCATGAGCGGGCAGGTGCTGCTCAACACAGCTCCGCTGATCATGAGAATAACCGCAGCCGCCCAGCCCAGATAAATAGCCTGGCCCAGCTCTCTTTTGTGCATCACAGGCACGTTGGGGTTGTAGAAATCCTGGATGACTGTATTGGCAGTCCAGGAAACTGGGATTAATACGCACAGGCCTGTCAAAATGAAGAGAACCCCGCCTGAGAGCGCTATACCCGCCTTGGCCTGGCGATCGTCCCCGGCACAAGTGGTGCACTTCATTCCGCAGCAGGACACGGTGCAGGAGAGCCAGCCCATGAAGATGGCCAGACACATAAGAGCACGGGCTGCCTGGATGTCGGGAGGCAAAGCCAGCATGGAATCATAAGTCTTACACTGCATGTGACCCGTGGTCTGGTAGATGCAGTTCATCCAGATCCCTTCCCACTTGATCTCTGAGGTCAGGATGTTGCTGCCTATGAAGGCTGAGACCTTCCACTGAGGCAAGGCCGTGACAGCGATCGCCATGATCCAGCCAGTCACTGCACAGGTGAAGCTGATCAGCTGCATTCCGGTGTTCACCATGATGAAAAAACTGGATGTGAAGTTTCTTTTAAATGTTTTATTTGTTCTCTGTCTTTAGCTTCTTTGACAAGTTCTTTCCTTATTATCAGTCTTCCAAGTCGTTTTTATTTAAGTGTTCTTCACTATTCCTTTTGTGTTTGGCCAAGCGTCTTACGGTCTTTGCCCTAATGTCACTTTGTCAGAGTCATGTTCTTCTCTTTTTCTTTTCCTTCTCAACATCTGCTCACAGTTTCCACTTCCACATGTCTCAGTGTGCTGCGTTATCCAGAAGTAATCGCTTGCTTTGGCTCAACAGACACCCAGCTTTTCAGGGGATCAGAGGCTCGCGCACTTTCTCCTCCTTTTCAAGTTTAAGTCGATGCATTATTGAGTAGCCAATACCTGTGCAGCCACCTGTGGCAGCCCGCAGATGTGGGATCAATCAGGCTTTACAGTGCAGGGCCGGTGGAAGAGAGAGATCTCTGCCAGGATTTTTTTTTTTTCTTTTCAGTTGAAGTGCTTCTTTTTTCCTTTAACTCCGGACTGCTGAGCTGCTGTTTACTTCAGTGTCACTCTTGGTTTTGGTGTAGCCTTACCTAGATGGACCAGGCTGATATAACCTGATACCTGGATCCAAGGCTTCTGATGCTGCTATGAGTGTATCCTTTCACAGGAGACTGAATATAGTGACTCTCGATTACACAGAATAAAACAGCGTAGCTTTTTACCTCCTGGTCATCGAAAGCCAGTGTTTAATCCTTATGCTTCCAGAGGGATGGACAAAATACGAACCGCGATCCAGGCTGCTTTTCCCTCAAAAGAATCCAAAATCCAAATTAAGCCTCACAGGCATCCAAATTAAGCCTCACAGGCATCCACATTAAGCCTCAAAGTCAACAGGTTTTTGTAATCTTCCTCCTCTGAAAGAACAGCTTTCCTGTAGAAAACAACCTGCAGAATTTATCTTCAGACACCGCTGCTGTTGCCAGCTGAAGTGTCTCTTAGCTGACAATATATGGCGCTGGGGTCCAAGCCTTGATGAGGCCACTTCAGGCTTCAGCTGCTGCTCAGCTTCACCCTCCCCCAGCCACTTCTTTTAGTAGCAGTGCAGCCCAGATGGGTCAGTCCAGCTCTAACAAGGGTATAAATAAGAAATCAGGCCTGCAAAGTCAGACTTCTGGGTAAGTGGAGCATAAGATCCCTCCCCTTTACCTTCATCCCCTCTGATGTCCATCCTGTGGAAAGCACCACTGAACCCCAGAAAGAAAAAAAAAAACAATAAAAGAGGAGAGTGGGAGGGAGAGGGCAAAAGAGGGTGAGACAACAAAAGGGAGGGAGGCATGGGCAAACTCAGGATGGAGCGGTGTCTGTAGGTGGATCAGCTAACACAAAGACAACATGGAGTGGGCTTCTACAATGGGGATTACACTCTCTGTATTGCTCCATACCACACGTAATTACATGAATTTTAAAGAAGACAACACAAAAATAGCACACACTTGCCTCTTTTTTTCTGCAGTGAAAGGGCGAAGCAGCTTTTCATAGTTTTGACTGTGGATA
>VUQG01033706.1:0-11417 GCA_015106755.1 Etia nguti | reverse complement strand
TTTGTGTATTTATTGATTTCTTTAGTAATTGTGTTTTATATATATATTATGGTTTTATATGTTTACAAATGTTTTATATTCTATTTATTTATATATGTATATGTATATATTTTATTATTATTATACATATATTTTTTTTAAGGTTTATACCTTGTGTTTTGGGGGGGGGGTTGTGTGTGTTTCTGTCTTGTTTTTATGGACATGAAGTCTGCCAATAAAGATTGAATTAAATCAGGACAACAATAGTAAAGATTAGCACAGTGAGCAGTGTGGCCTGCTTGCATCTATGTTTGCTCTTGGTTTCAGATGAAGAAGGTGTGCCAGGTGAGTCAGGTGTGTTTGTGATGTGTGGTCAGCTGGCTGATGGCCAGGTATGATGCAAGCTGTCACGCCCTCGTCCTTTACAGACTCCTGTCGTTGGAGTTGGGAGACACTTTGAGAAAAGACTCTGTGGGGATGGAGCTGTTTACATGTGGAGTCCTGCTGTTGGCCTTAACGCTTACAGGTGAGTCTCACCTGAGATTTAAGACTCACAATCTAATTTATTCTGCAGTTTAAATGATGATGAAAAGAAATTCGGCTCATCTCCTTTTACAAAATTGTAATAATTTACGATATTATAAGTTATAACTCACTGTGAACACTGAGAGCAGAGCCACACATTTGTTCTGGTTGTAACATCAAACAAAATTGAAAGTCTGCCTTTAAATCTGTAAATTTCCTGTTTTCACTGCTACATGATCATGAAAATCAAGACGAGCCAGTTTGACTCTTCGTGTTTTGACTGCGGGCTCTTCTGATGGTTTTACTGCTAATTACAGAACAATACAACAAGCTGACTCATGATTACTATAAATAAATGAACAAATGAAAAGAGCCATGACAATACCTGCAAACAGCTTCTACATTCTTAGATCTTAAACTTAGAACAAGATTGTTTTAATACGTTAGACCTTAATTCACTAAATTCAGAGATAAATGCTAAATATATAAAGTATATAAAGTATAAGCTGTTAAGAAGTATGTGAAATATCACAAATTTACTCAACTAACAAAATTAAAAATTCATGTGCATCTAAATGTCTCAGCATCAATAAAAAGCATGTAATTTATATTGCTGTAGTTTATCCTTCTGCTTATACTTTTACAGGTTTTTTTTAATGTAAGTTCTCAGTAAAAAGTATCTTTTAAATATCTGAACCCTTCCTCCACTTCACTGCTGATGATTCCTGCTCTCAGGTGACTGTCCTGTAGGACATTTGTGTTAGTTTCAATTAGTAGTCATGTGAGTGAATTCATGTAAAGTGTACCAGTTTGAAGATAAGATAAGATAAGTCTTTACTGATCCCACAGTGGGGAAATTTGTGCGTTACCACAGCTCAGGTACAGATAACAGAAGAATGCAAAGAGTGTACCAGAATATAAAATCAAGAAATACAAAACAAATAAGATAATACAAAATATACAACGGTAGGTTCTATGTACACGCATACCCAGAATGTGTTATGGATAGCGGGTTGTGGAAATATGCAAATAATAGAGTCAACTATTTTGATGCTTAAGTTTAGGTTGGCAGATGGCTGCCCGTCCCTGAGCCTGGTACTGATGGAGGTTTCAAATATAGAGGGAAAGAAATCAAAGAAAAACATGAATATTTGGGGCTATTTTGGTGTAAATACCAAAAACTGCAGTTCTCCTAGTTGCTTGAGGCTGGCTCCAGCAGTGAGTCAGTCCCATAGACTCTCTCCTTCATAACAACTGTAGCTTTAAGACGTGTTTTATTAAAGTGAGGGGCGTTGTTGCTGTGAGTGATGGATACAGACAGCTATAGCTGCTACCTGTCTGCTACTGTTTGCCTTTACTTTATTTATTTAGTTATTGTATCCTTTGAAGATTGTTGTCTAAAGCTAGCCAAACAAAGCAGAAAAAAGGGAAGTGAAATAAAGTTCCCCCACAAACAGCCTCAGTCATGTGAACTTTGTCTCTCTTTCAGTCTGAACAGAAATCATCAGGAACTAATTAATATGTCATAGTGACTGACGCCAGGGGACATCATGTACATACTTATGAGATGCCAGCAGCGTGACAGCATGCACTGGCAGCATTGGTCACACTGTGAATGAGAGTTTCCAAAGTGTGATGATACCGCCCCCGTGCTTTACTGATGGTGACAGTCAGCCTCGTAATCAGGTTTGGCTCAAGAAAATATCAAAACATCTTTTTACTCCAGCTCTCAGAGTCAGTTAGCCTCATTCAAGCCGCTCAACCATGAAGGCCTGATGGATGGGGGCTGTTCTCGTCAGCTTCCTCATCTTTGTCGAAGACTGAAAGTTGATTCCAATAATTATTTTTAAGAGTATTATAAATATTTTTTAACATTAATTACAAAACGGGGACAAATCAGCTGAGAAAAATAAAGAAAACAAACAAACATCATCAAGCCATCATCATAAAAAAATAAAACAATGGTGCAAACAGATCGCTCCCTGTAATCATTTAAAATATAAAAAGCAACAAAGCGTGGTTTTCAGAGTTCAGAAAGACTTTCTCACAGTCAAGCTGTAAGTAAAGGCCAGAGTTTCAGGTTTAATTCATCAAAGCGCTGCATTAAAGGTTTCATGCAGTTAAGTAATAATAAACATTATTCATTTTATTTTAGACATGTTTTCAAAGAGCCTCCTTAATAAAACAATAATAAGAAACCAGAAAACGTGGATGAGGTGATGGAGCTCAGTATTAGGTTAAAAATGAAACTCATCAGAGAAATAAAAAAACGTTGCATCTGTTCTTCTCTCTGATGGAAGTTTGACTTCTTTTTTCTCATCCAGTGAAACATTTGATCTAAGATTTTATGCAGTGTAATGTTCTTCTTCTGGTTGATCACCACGAGTCTGTTTCTGTGTCTGTGGTGTCCTTGTGGATACAGACCCGGCGACTTGGCATCTGTTGAATTTCTTTAGGAATAATTTGCTCCCATGTCGCTCTGAGCTCTTCCCAAAATGTTTGATCTTTGTGTCAAACTCAGTGAAGCAGCTGCAGGAGTTCCAGATGTTGCACGAACCAGTTAGAGTGTGTTAGTTTGAGGTGTGTTTTCACCGCCTGAGCTACAGCACCAGCTGATTTCCAGTCCTCTGCTCAGGTTTCACTTGACAGATCTTACTTCCATGCAGGGACCAAGCAGCCGAGGACATACAGGCACAGGTGTCGTTTTCATTATACCCCAAAAATAGTCTCAAAAATGCACAATCACAGAAATGAGGATGCCCACAAAAGAGATCCACTAAACAGAACTGATGCTAAACAAAATAATATCCTAACACAACAAAGTGACCTGGACAAATGTGAGGCAGCTCACTGCATACAGTAACCAAGTAAACCATTAAAAAAGGGAAACCATACGACAAGAAAATATGCATTTAGAATACGGCATAGTGGCATAATGTATTAAAATAAATTCACTGAACTAATTTTTTGGGTATAGCTTGATTGCAAAACTGACTTAATGTGAAGACGTGGAAGAAGTGTAAATGTGTGAATGAACACTACCAGAGTGTTTCAGTTGTGTGGCTGTGGACACAACCATCACAGCCAGCTTTGAATGTGCTTCGTTAAAATCCGTTTGGATGACACACTGAAATTTGATCTGGAGAAAAAACTGCTTTCACCATAACGGGCTGTATTCTTTGGTTTTCTGGCATCATGCTTTTAGATGTTAGAAGCCCCGATGTGCTCGACGTGTTCCACATAACAAACGCAATTTCTTGGAAAAGAAAACAGCTGATAATTTAAGAGCTGTAGCCTAAAGTAAACAAGTCAAAGAGCTTTTTGAAGTCATACAGTTTAAATAAAAGTACACACTGGAGCTTCAGGTCGGCTCTTTATACTTGGAAATCATGTCAAAGCTTCTTTCAACATAAAAAATTCCAGGCTGACCGGTTTGATTCTCGGTGTCCTGCTGATGATTCATACCGAGGTATCGACATGTGGGCGGGTTTTTCCTGCTAAAGGTCACTGACTGTTTTCATCTCTGAGGCCTTTTTCTCACACAGGTCGAATCAGAAACAATATTCATGTCACTGCAAGCAGAAATCAGCCATGTTTACAATAACATGGAGCCCATAGACTGAGCATCATTGGTTAAAACAGTATGACCATTAAAACAGGAAGAACTGTAGAGAAAAACCTTTGACCTATAATAATAAAAAAGTTTATTGGAAACATTATTTAAACTTTTGTATTTCAGTGATGTGTTAAATGTGACATTTCCAGAGTCGTTTGCCTCTTAACACGACGCTGTTGAACAAAGTATTTATTCAAACACTTCCTGTTGGGTAAAAACAGGCAGCTGTGAAAGAGTCGCCCACATCGGCCTGCACTGAGACAGAGTTTTTCATTCTTTAAATTTAATGTTTAAAATCTCCACAGTAACAGAGGAAGTATTTGTTGTCAGTAAAACCATCAACTATGGAAAGATAAAATCTTTAATGCCATACTTCTTCATACCACAATCTCTCAGCACGTTTGTGTTCTTATTGTGGCCTACTAATATGTCCTGTCTTTCAAGATCATTGTTTCCTTGTCTCAGAAAAAGATAAAGACATCGTTTTTGTCTTTTGTTTGACTTCATGCCACACATTCCAGCCCCACCTAGAAACTCTAACAGCACGTTAAGAACAACCAGGCTGTTCAGTTCACTGAGATCTAACAAATACATCATGTCTCCCTTTCTATTGTCTCTAAACAGGAAGCAACGCACAGCTCGATGGTGAGTGCTGATAATCCATTTATTAAAACACACACACACACACACACACACACACACACAGTTTATTCAAGCTACTCACCTCTCTCTATCCACCTGCACTTTCAAACGTACACACGAAGGACTACAGGAATATCTGGACCACGGCCAATCAGAGAGGTCCCACCCCTGACTATCTCTGATTGGTTTAGACCACGATAGTGGCATAATGTGCGTCTGTTATTGACCTCACGGAGACTTTCAGAGTTGGAGAGACTTTTTTTTTTTTTTACTTGAACAGTTGGTCGCAGCGGTGCGATTTGGTCGCATTTGCGAACAAATTGGTCGCACTCTAGAGCCCTGGATGACCAGTATTTATCCATAGATTAATGAAGGTCTTGCTATAAAAGGGCTAAATAACTATGTAAATTGAAAGTCTTTATTTTCCTGATGTCAACTTTTTGTGTTTTTAAAGTGTCTTTTGTTTCCTTAAAAAAGGTCATCTGATAAACACTGAGATGCATTACATTTAATAATTCAGAGAGCATCATTAAGCACCAATCAGTTAAGCTGCAGTTTTCAGCCATGTAATAAATTTGTGCTAGACCAACATTTTTGTTATTACCAATATTTCACCAGGAAGTCCTACTGACATCAATACTGGCTTGTGTAGCAACCATTTAAACTCAAAATATCTCAAATGAAAATAGAGAAAGAAAGAAATATAAAATATGAGAACTACACCTACAACATAAAACACCACACTGAATCAAGACTACGTCACACTGAAGAGGAGGCGCATGTACAGTGTATCTCCATAATCAATCACATACAGAAAAGTTTTTATTAAAGTAAGTAAAGTAAGATTTATGTGTAAAGTAAAAAATCTTCATTTCTAACAAGATTGGCAAAGTGTACTTGTAACAATGCTAAAATCAGAGACCATAAACTTTGTTTTATGAAGTCTTGATGCATGCTCAATCATCCAGGTAAGGTAGTCCTAAAAAGGTGATTGTGTTCATCTGGACGTAGCGTTTTCAGTGGGAGAAACGTTTCGTCACTCATCCAAGTGAATTCTTCAGTCTCAGCTGACTGCAGGTTTCCCCAATCTTATAAACAGGACATTTGCATAATGACTGAAACTAGAACCACTGAAGGAACAATGGGCTGTGGACACTCTTTCAATGATGAGGATGTACACATCCTGGACAGGGAGGAACGCTGGTTTGAGCGCGGAGTGAAGGAGGCCATTTACGTGAAAAGGGAAAGACCATCTCTGAATCGAGGAGGGGGCCTAAGGGTACATCTTTCACCATCTTACAATGCTGTGATTGCAGCCATTCCCCAACTCTCTGTGAATGGTACTCATGGTCTTTGATCAGTGGTCATGACAATTTGCACGTTAATGATGAAGGAACTGACCTCCCAGCCCATTGTTCCCAATGGGCTGTGAGGTCAGTTCCTTGATCATTAAAAAGGAAGACAATCTCTGAATTGAGGAGAGGGGCTAAGGGTACATCTTTCACCATCTTACAATGCTGTGATTGCAGCCATTCCCCAACTCTCTGTGAATGGTACTCATGGTCTTTGATCAGTGGTCTTTGATCAGTGGTCATGACAATTTGCACGTTAATGATGAAGGAACTGACCTCCCAGCCCATTGTTCCCTCAGTGGGCTGGTTTCAGTCATTATGCAAATGTACTGTTTATAAGATTGGAAACCTGCAGTCAGCTGAGACTGAAGAAGTCACTTGATGATGATGAAACATTTCTCCCACTGAAAACATCCAGATGAACAGAATCAACCTTTTGGAATTAGTTTTATGAACATTTCAAACGAAATTTGTTGTCTTTCTAAGAACCTATTGGTGTGTGGATCAATACTAAATACTAAAATATTGATTCTTTGCCTACAGTTTGTGGAATTGCTCCATTTAACACCAGGATCGTAGGAGGCAATAATGCTCCTGTGGGAGCGTGGCCCTGGCAGGTGAGTCTGCAAACGTCCGGTTACCACTTCTGCGGAGGCTCCCTGATCAACAATGAGTGGATCCTGACTGCTGCCCACTGTTTCGGCAGGTGAGTTCTCATCCTGTCACATGAGCCACCCTCTTCACCTATCTGTACCAAAGCATTAACAGTCACTACTTCTTGGTATTTTCAGCATCAGCGACCCATCACAATTGACTGTTTACCTCGGATATGAGTCACTGCAAGGCACTAATACTAATGGGGTCTCTCGGTCAGTGTCACAGATAATCAAACATCAGAACTATAACTCCAACACTAACAACAATGACATCACACTGCTGCAGCTGTCCTCAACTGTTCAGTTCAGCAACTACATCGCACCTGTGTGTCTGGCGCAGGAGGGTAGTGACTTCCCTGCTGGGACGACCACCTGGGTCACCGGCTGGGGGAACGTCCAAGAAGGCGGTGAGAATTAGAGCAGCGACAGTTCATAGTTATTAATCTTTATTGTTATAGTTGGATTATGATCATACTCAGCTTCCATATTCCAGTGGTGGATCTTCTTATTAAATACGTTTCTAATAAAGAGGTCAGTGTGTGTGCAGTAATCCCTGTGAGCCAAAATCTCAGACTGCTCTAGAAAGAGCAGTTTTCTCCCACTCTTGGATCTTCATGATGCAACTGAGAGCTGATATTCCCAATATAGTCATATCAGGCTGCACTGCTACATCTGATTTTAGGGTTACCCCAGAAAAAAAAGCTTCAGAAAAAAAACTGTGTTTCTCTGTAGGTCTTTGACTTTCCAGGACAGGTAAATAAATACATTTTTGAAGAGCAACTTTAAGGCAACTAAAACAGCAATTTTAACAGAAGTGAGTGAATTAGTGCACACAGGCTACAAGTGTTGACTTTAATCTACCAACACTAACAATAGGAAAGATAAATATACAAATATACAACAGTATCCAAGCACTTTCTTCACTCTTGGTGGATTCCTACCTCAAACTGCTCATATCTGTTTTTTTCCAGTTTCCCTTCCTTACCCTGAGACTCTACAGGAGGTGAGCGTCCCTATCGTGTCCAACACTGAATGTAACAATGTCCTCGGTGGAATCACAAGCAACATGATCTGTGCTGGCCTGACTCAGGGAGGAAAGGACTCCTGCCAGGTGAGTCTGGGTCCATATGAACACCTACAAATGAGTCTGAAGCCACGATGTAAAGCTCCAATCACAACGCAGACAGTGGAAACTCTGAAGGACCTAAAATATGAAACATGTATTTGTTGACACTTTTGTCGTATTGTATAGATCAGTTTGACTTGACTGAGTTTGTGTCCAAATGTTTTCATCACACTGAAAAACTTGACTAAAAACTAGTTCAACTGAAACTGTCTGAGGAAACTGATTATTTTAAATGTATTAACACAAATGATTTAAGTGCAATAAGTTGAGAACTTATAACTGTGCTAAATTAGGTAAGGTAGGTATTAAGTAAAATTGAGAGTATACATGGTAAAAAACAAACAAACAGCGTAAACAATTATGCGATATAAAAATTAACGGAGTAACAAGAACCATAACAATGTTTAGATCTTTTTCATACAGAGTTTAACATTCGCGCTTTTTTTGGTGTAAATTGTGCGTCGCAAATGTTAGCAAATTCATTTGACAGATTGATATTTACACACACACACAAAAACTTATACAAATATAATACATTTATATTGTCACTTTTTACACAAATATAAATATATCCATCC
Source organism: Etia nguti (assembly GCA_015106755.1). Lineage (NCBI taxonomy): Eukaryota > Metazoa > Chordata > Actinopteri > Cichliformes > Cichlidae > Etia > Etia nguti. The sequence goes on along the minus strand of VUQG01033706.1, from coordinate 2,943 downwards.
ATATACGCATTCATATGCCTGCTGGTGCTTTAACCACCATGTCTGATGTGTGCAGGGTGACTCTGGAGGCCCACTGGTGGCTAAAAACAGCTCCGTTTGGGTCCAGGCTGGAATAGTGAGCTTCGGGAATGGATGCGCTCAGCCCAATTCCCCAGGAGTCTACACTCGAGTATCACAGTACCAGTCCTGGATCAACAGCCAGATCACCACCAACCAGCCAGGTTATATCAACTATGGAACCTCCTCCTCCTCAGGAGGAACTTCATCTAGTTCAGCCACAACAACGGCTCACTTCCTCTCCTTCTCAGTTCCTCTGCTGCTCTCCATCCTCCCCATTCCCTTCTCTCTCTTTATCCTCTCATAGGAATGCACCAGTTCTACCTAATTACTGGAAAAACTGTATTTTCAAGATCAATTTCTCTTAAAAAAACAAACAAAAACAAAACCGAAAAATGTCCCCTGAAGGCTCGAACCTTCACACTTGTTTCCAGTTCACTTTGCTGTTTTAATAACATTACAGAGAACGTGAATCTTGGGAATGTTTGGGTTTATTGTCGTTTGTCAAGTCATAGACCCTTAAACTTTTTAGTATCACTGAATTAACAACGCATATTTATAAAAACTAAAATATTTTACTTTAGTAGAGCCTGGGCACTCTTATAAAAAAGTTGTTGTTGTTTTTTTAAAATGCATTCTGTCTTTAAATGATTTCAAAGAACAATACAATTTAAAAATGCTTTCGCAGAATTATTTTATATTTGATTAATGTCTTAATTGAATTAAAACTGTTTCATCCATCAGTTTATATTTTTATATCAAATGGCAATTAATAATGTAATTAAAAAAAACACAGTATGATAGAAGACATGGCTAAAACACTGGTATAAAAAAAAATGTAAATTTCTATTAAGATTAAGATTTTCAAAATATATTTTCACAATTTAAAGACAGAATATATAAAATATAAATTCATAAAATCATTTTAACATTTTAAAATGCACAATATTATTATTTTTTTTAATTCTGATTGTTTTATTCTTTGATTAATGTAATATTTAAAATCAACCAATGATTATATTTATTCGAACACTCTGAAATTATTTAATTTAGTTTTGTGGTATTTCCATGCTGCTCGATCAAACACGTACTATCTCAGGGCACGTTCTGGTCAAATCGGAGAGAAACTTAACAGTTACTCATGAGTACCACTCGGAGACAGTGGGGAGGAAAAACTCCTTTTTAAATATGAAGGAATCTCAGGCAGAACCAAACTGATCTCAGACATGCGCAAACACAAATCAGTCTTTGTATGATCGTGATGATGAAACTAAAGCCATTTTATTGACTTTATTACCTCTTTTTATCTCTCTCTTTTTCTTTTTTTTTTTTTTACAAATGAACTTTTAATGTATTAAAAAGTTTGAACCAAGTGCCAGTAACCGTAATCTGCTGTTTAAATCCAATGAACAGGGGGAATATTTACAATTATTACCTTTTGCATAGCTTAATAAAATAATCAGGGATATCTGTGTGGCCTGTGTTTAAACCTGCTGCTGTTTCTTTGGTATATTAGTGAAGAACTGTCTGGTTTTATATCTGTCCTCTTTTATTCTGTTAAATAAAACGTATTTTCCTAACATGTGCAGGATTCTGTGTGCAACTTTAAAAAAATGTATTGGAATTATTTTATTCTGCATGGAAATCCAGAGGATGTGGGACTCCAGCGCCTGAGAGCCTATCTGGGGCTTTCATCAGACTAACTAATGTTACCTTGGAAACGGAGTCAACCAATCAGTGACATGAACATGTGAGGGCACCTGGCAAAGAGCATAAACTCCACATAAAACCTCAACCATGTATAAAGTGACATTCAGCAGCAACAGTAGCCAAAACGTAGCCGCTGACCCGTCGGCCTGAGCTGTGCTTTTTGATGTTTACTCTGCCTCCCTCAGTGTTTCGGTTTTCCTCTGTGTCCAAATCCTAAACAAGATTGGAGACGAAGTAAAGTCTGTGGGTTTATCTCTGAGGTTCTTCTTTCATCTGCATTATGTCTTTGATTTGACAAAGATTTTGGGCCCTGCTCATTTATCAGGGCAACAAGAGTGCAGTATCTTGTGACCCCTGTGGGGTGAAGGATCAGGAGGACACTGAAAAAGCAGAGTCGTTCACCTCAACACAACAAACCTCATTTAAAAATCTGCATGTTTAAGAAGCAGACCTCAGACAATTCCACCCACAGATGTCATCTGTAGGTCTGCACCGACAAGCTTCAGATTCACAAAACAGACTGAGTGTTTTATTCAGCGTGACCCTGAATGAGTGACTGAGCCCAAAAAGTCAGCAGGAAGCTGTCAGTGTAAGAACGTCACTGTCCCACAAACGTCTACAGCAGGGCTCGGCAACCTTTCTGAGGATGAGTGCCATCTAAAGTTTCCTCAGAAGTCAATGTGCCATATGATTGCATTATCAATAAATTTAACAAAGCTTTATATGAACAGTTACACACTATAAAGAACAACTTTATAGAATTATATTTGCTCGCAGATGTTGGCAGCTATCAGCGAATAGTTATCAGCTATTTTGAAACAAAAAAGACACTTTTTATCTATGACAAGAACTCCATAACAGCAAATGAACTGTACAACAGAAAATGCAAATGCTATTTATGGTCTCCTTACAACAATGATAAGAAAAATAAACTGGGCCAATATGGCATGTTTGTTAATACAGGGATACACATGTTAATGTGATCTCTGGTCTCCCACTCAGAGACACAGGTCTCCGAGTGTCCAGCATTCAGACGGCTACCTGAGGACACTCTTCCTGTGAGAGAAAATCTGCTCACACAGATATGTAGAGCCAAATACTGTCAATAAGGCCTCTGCAATGTTCTGAAGACAGTTAAACTTGTCAGGTAGTGATGTCCAGCAGGTGAAAATGCAA
>VUQG01033695.1:3104-32202 GCA_015106755.1 Etia nguti | reverse complement strand
TAACAGTGCTAAAAAAAAAAAAAAAAAAAAAAAATAAAAAAAAAAAAAAAAAAAAAAAAAAAAAAAAAAAAAAAAGCCCAACTCATTCTCGGTGCTCCATATTTTAACTGATGAGACCCTGACCTACATTTAAGTCCTAACAAACACTCACTTTGTTTGAACTCCACTAGCTGACCAACACAATCTGCATCACAAGAGCAGATTTTGTAGCTTTTGTAAGTCGTGTTGCTTTGCAGGTCCTTTTTGCTAATAGCGCATTAAAAATGATACATTCGGCTAATGTCGTCGTCACCAAGCAAATGATGAAGCTTTAAAAAAACGCCTTTGCAAACGAAAGCTGAAGTAAAACGGCATAGTGGTGGTTTAATATTTGATCTTTTTTTTAAAAACCTGAGCTGCTGTCAGAGCATCAATTAACTGCTGACAAATTTCTTCTTTTGCAAATTACCCACAAATTATTATTACATGAGTCAATAAGTGTATTTCTGTGCTTACTGGAAGTCTAGTATTATTTGAGGCTGCTTCCCATAAAAAACTGTAGGAGCAGGTTGCACATCCATTACAGAAAACCGGTGATATTAGCTGGGATCTTTTATCCCCTTCATTCATATCTTGCTGAGTGGGTGACCTCTGTTCCTGTGCTTTGTTCATGAACAAACACAGGCTTCTTTCGTCATCAATTTTGGCATCTTACCATCCTAAATACTACAACCAACCAAAGCAAATCGAAGCCGAGAAGAAACACACGAGCTACACCTCATGAGCGTTTGGTCTGATGGGTCATTTTATGCCCCGTACATTCACTGATCCATAAAGGCTTTGTCTCCGTAGGTCTACTTTGATTAAGTACAGTATGAAATAATGAAAACAAAACATGTAAATCCCAGTCACGTTGAATGCCGAGCACTTTTACAGGCATCTAGAGAAAAAAGCACTGTTATCCTGTAATTACTAGGCACAAAGAGGTAACGGGCTATAGCGGCTAGTATTTGTTTTATGGACAAGATGTGCATACTGTAAGTCAAGGCTTGATTACCTGGTACGCGAAACAAAACAAAACCTAAAACGTTCTGAGAAGTCACCAATGAAGTGATCAATACTGTTACCAGGAATCCTACGGAGTGCGAAGGCATGTTTCCATATCGGACGGTTGGTTTAGTGTGATGGCAGAGTGGCGGTGTTGGCTGCACTGAGCTGACCCACAGCTAACATGAGGATGTCCTTCTTCTCTTTGTAAAAACGCAGTTCTCTGCCCGCCAGCCTGGCGTCCTCTAGTTCCCGCTCTGTCGTGGCCAGCTCCTGCGCAATGGTGCCCGCTACGCTCTGTTCTCGGTTCACCCAGTCGGCGGCCATCTGAGTGCGCATGTCATCATCTAGAGCCCGATGGGAGTAGTGAGCCAGCACCTCCTGCAAGTTCAGCCAGAAAGTCATAAAGAGTCAGAAGATAAGTGTTTGATAGTGGGAAACAGCATTCCCAATCAGTTATCCAGATTCTGATGCTGAACCCAATAAGACTTCATCACTGTCTGTAAACAATCCAGCCAAGAGGATAAATGTTAAGTAATAAGACGTGAAATTTAAAATTATGTCTGATGGTAAGTACTGCGGTACAGTGTCTTCCTCCACCCCTCAATTCTTTATGTTTTTAGGGGAAAATGTGAAATAGATGCAGTAAACATGCACAGAAATACAGTATATATAAGACAAAAACAGAGTTGCACAATCCTAACAAGGTTAAAAGTCAATATTTGGACCACCTTTATTCTTATTTGTCCTCTAGGCTTCTTGAAAAACATGAAAAGCTCTTTTTTGGATGTTGGCTATCTTTAGATGATCCCACAGTGCTACAATAATGTTGAAATCCAGCCTGTGGGGAGGCCAATCCACGGCCCTGACAGTGTTCCGCTCTGTGTTTTTCTATGCATGTATGCTTTTACTTGTGTTTGTGATCATTGTCATGCTGTCATGTGATCATAATTCCCTCATTTTTGACGAGATCTCCATCACCACTGGCTGAAATGCTGCCCAAAACCATAACAGAGCCATGGTTTGGGGCAGCATTTCTCTCCTGACCTCCTCTGTACATACAGATGACAATTTAAACCAAAAATTCCAAATTTAGATTAATCGCTCCATCAAAAAAAAAAAACAAAAAAAAAAAACAACTGTGGATCCTTAATATAAAGAAATGAGTGGTGGCTCAAGACTTTTGCACAGTATCGCATATAGTGTTCCAGTGGTAAATGCTCATATTAAGAATGACCATAGTTTAAAATCAAAAGAGATCAACGTATGTGTAGACAGTTTTTTCTACTCTTGGCTCTGTATGATGACAAAAAGTGCTTTTAAATAAGAAGAAAATGCAAAGAATTTATTTTTATGATCATATCATGCACAAAGCTCCGACTACATCGCCCCTCCTATTAAGGCGGCTTCACGTGGTTGCCTTAAAACAAGGGAGACCCTAACTGGAGCTACAACAGCTTGTTTCAGAGGAAGGACTAAGGGCTGCACAAAAGCCCAATTTGAGATAAATGGGGATTATTTTGAAACTTAAGACTGACTGAGTCTTAACACACATATTTTAGGAGGCACATTCTTTGTTTTTGCTGTTCTTTTTTTCACCTACTCTGTGTACTCACTGCTCATGATGAGAAAGATAACTACAAATTTATCTAGAACAGCCCTGTCCCAGAGAAAAAGCCCTGCTAAACGCTGATCGGCCACAACATTAAAACCACCAGTCAGATTTTGTGTTGGTCACCAAAACAGCTGTGGCCCATCTGGGCGTGGACGCAGGACCTCTTTGGGAGTGTTTTGGTGTCTGGCACCGGGACGCTGGATGCGGATCGTTTTGGATATGTGGGTTGCTGGGTGGGGCCTCAATTGATTGAATCTGTCCTGACTCTTACAGAGTGAAAGGAATGGGAATTTGGGCTCTTCGTTGTGCTGCTTGAGCTGTTCCTGAGCAAGTTTTGCATTTTGGTGAGGAGCTAAGATGGTTTTTTTGCATACAAAGAAACAGCAGGACATTGCACTGTGGAGATGATCTCTTTTTTTTTCACTTCACCTCTCAATGGGTTTAATTTTGTGACTGATTTCTGGAAAATTTGCTCATTAAAAAAAATTTAATAAATGTAGTTGAAAAGCGTTACTATATCCGTATAATAATTGGGTTTACCTGTCGGGAACATTGTCGTTCTCTCATGGCTTTCAGGCTTCCGTTCCAGTGCAGCAGCTGGAACACAGTCATCAGCTCCTGGAAGACAAACACAGCCGAGACCAAGAATAAGAGACCAGTAATTCAACACTGTGGGGCCAAACTAACTACATGTTATCACTTCTGGATGAACATTTACAAATAAAACTGCTACTTTTATGAATACGTGTTCTGTATGTTCTGTATTCATACAGGCTCTGGGCTCACACCTAGCATAAGTTTTTTTTTAAAACTACTTAAAACACGCACCTGAAACTCCAGCATGGACTTTCCTTTATTGGACTCTAGCATGAAGCGAAACGCCCCGATCCCTGTGTTGGGGTTGTCGGCCTCTTCTCGGTTTCCCTGTGAGCATCGACAAGCACTTAAAGTCAAGTCAGCCACAGTTACAGCTCACATAGTAAATGCTACTTACTCATATGTCCCTACAGATATTTGGCACATATTTGTGAGTTTGGGAGTCAGTCCAATGCAGTGTAATTTTCCTTCATTTTCTTTTCAGAAGCATCAGCTATTTGTATGCATAGTATACACTTTCATAATATTTACTATATGTAAAAAAAAAATCCATGCGTATGATGCCAGCAACTGAGCAAAATTAACCTAATACATCATGTTTTTGGAAGCGTGTTAAAAATCAACCGTGCTGCTTGACTGACAGTCGTACAAACACAACTTTGAGTTCTCGGCAGTTCTTTTCTTAAACTTACATTAAAGGAGGCCAACGCCTCATTCACGCTCTTCTCAATGAAGTCGTCTGTAATCCGACGCGAGGGATGTTCGTTAAAAACGGAGTTCATCAAGGCGATTTTGGCGGCGCTGCGTCTCGCCTCTGCCTTTGTGGGACAGAACTGTCAAACAGCAAAGAGAGCATGTATCAGTGGACAGATAAACAGTCAAAAGGCCAACGACAACCCGGCCGGTCTTTAAATGACTCTTTGTGGCTTTGAGCTTGCATCCATATTTGGTCTTGTGGTTTTAGGAATGCTTGCAACAGAATAACCAAACCACAACACATTCACTGACGTTCAACCAAAGACAATGGCGTGTTTTTACAGTAATGTGCAAAAAAAGTCTTGAGCCACTCCTCATTTTGTTATATGTTGATGGGAAAGCGGAAAGGAAAATCAGAGTTAATGACCTCGAAAGTCAATACTTGGTATGACTACCTTTATTCTTCAACACAGCCTGAGCTTGCTTTGGCAGCTTTCTTGTCATTTCTTTAAGTAGTCTTCAGGAACAGTACTCCAGGCTTCTCAAAGGACATTCAAATCTGCTTTGGATGTTGGCTGCCTTTTTGTTCTGTTTTATGTCAAGATGATCCCAATGATGTTGATGTCCGGGCACTGGGGAGCCCAATCCATGACTGATAGTGGTCAGTTGTTGCCAATCAGATCCTTTTCAGAAGGTGTTGCGTGTTGGATCGAAATCTGATGGCACTTTTCTGTGTTCATAAGTCCGTCAGTTCTGCAAAATCCCCAAAACCACTGACTGAAATGCAACCTCAAACCATGACAGAGCCTCCACCATGTTTTACAGATGACTGTAGACACTCACTGTTGAACCTTTAACCCAGATCTTGTGTAATTTGGTATACCTCAGCTTTTTCTCTCCATTTTTCTTCCTTAAGAATGACTCCTTGACAGCCACCCTTCCACAGAGACATTTCTGATGAGGCTTCAATGAACAGTAGATAGATCAGCTGAAGGTCCAGATACATCTCTCGGGTGCTGTCAGGTTTTTGTTGGATTCTTTTCTATTTCTTAAGGAAATGACTTTCCGATACCGTTCGTCTGATGTAGATAGTTTTTAGGCCAACAGATCTTTGGGAATCACCTCGTTAATATAAAAATATAACTTCATGTCTGTCAAACTGTGTTATCGTTGGTGTTTTTACAGACTCAGCTAAAGAAAATTGAATAAATTATGTGTTTTTTGTGGCAGGATGCAAGCAACAAAGTAGTTAAAGATACACTTTAAAGTTGGTTCGTGCCAAGTTGTCTGATACGTGTAGACAACACTGGTTCATCCCTCCTGTCAGGTCTTTGCTAGTTTTTTTTAAGGACGTGACCTTCAGATACTGTGCATATGCTCTAGATAGTTTTTTAGGCCTCCCGCTTCTTTTTTAGTCCTCCACTTGTCCAATTTCCTCAAATTCTCTAAGGACACACTGCACACCATCGAGACGTATACCAAGTTTTCCAGTAATAGCTCTTTGGAAATCACAAATATATACAATTTTATGCCTGTCAAACTGTGACAGCTTTGGCATTTTTCATACTTGACTAAAGAAATGTGCTCTTGTGACAGGCAGCAGTTTAAAATTGTAAGATGTCTGTTATGTGCAGACACACATAAAAAAAACATTCCTTTGAAACGGAGTAAAAAAGCAGCCAATGTCCAAGCCCACTTTAAAAATTACAAGAAAGTCTGGCTCCTTTGGAAGCAAAGTATAAAGAAATGAGTGGTGGCTCAAGACTTTCGCACAGTACTGCATATTTCATAATAATCACGCTAACAGAAAGCAGACACTGCACCTGGAAACTTCCAAAGCAGCTGCCGCCTGGAAGGCTAACATAGCAAACATAAGGAGGGCTGTTGGACGGGACCATTTCATAAACAACGAGGGCTCCGTTCCTCAGGTCGGCTCCTCTGGTCAGCTTCATCTGCCAAAATTCCTGCAAAGCCTCCACCACGTTCACTGCAGGACACACAGATAAAAGAAGAAGCCCTGTTACGTCACACTAATACAAACCATTAGTGCAGTTTACATGTTTCGGTCTGTAGCCATTAGGCGAGCTCTGCGACATCCTCTCTAAACAAAGATGGAAAGGTGCAGGGGAAGGTCGTCTCCAGGATGCCACAGGGTTTTCCGGAAAGATTTTAGGTGGCTGCCCAGAGGAAATTCTGCATCACCTCAGAGGAGAGGCCTAGAGAAAAACACTCGACTCTGGCAATCACACGAGAGAACTGAGTTCATGTCATCCACAAGGAAACAAAAACAACAATGGAAAGCTGCAAACTCTGCAACTGAGTCATAAATGATTACTTGGGTTTGGGGTCTGTTTGGAAATATGTGTGCAGCCAACATGATTTGAACGAAGTTACCGCCTGAATCTCGCTCTTATACGAGTCTGGAGGCCGAGCCACTTTGTCGACCATTAAAAACAAAAAATAAAAGCTTCTGTCAACAAACTCCAAGCCATATTTTCCATACTGTAGAGCCCTGAAGGACAATCCAAATCATTTTTTAAACACATACACGGCTCTCTTGCTTTTACTCTGTGACACAGTTTTAATCAAAAGTTTTAAAAAGTTTGAGATACTCTAAATATTTTGGTTGTTTTCCATCAGGGAGGCGTCTGATCTGTCCTAAGCTCTGCAGGATGACAGATAATGTGTCCAAAGACACAGCCAGAGTTGTAAAGAACCATCTTCAGTGTCAAGACGAACAAGGAGAGGCGCAACAGATGGTCAGGCCCCCACGGAGCCCTGATCTCAAAGTCAAGTCAGTCTGGGATTACATAAAGAGAGAGCCTAAAGAAACGGAAACAGCCTAAATCTGCTCATTAATGTGGGCAAGAGTTGGTGCTACTTTAAAGACAGTTTTTTTGTATGTGTTTAATGCTTTTTACAGCTTTTGTCCAGCATCTACTCTATTTTAAAGTATGGAGGTATGAGGAAATACTGGATTTGCACTGCGGGTCTGCAGCCTGTAGTGCAGCAACTGGGGCTAACAAACCAAATCAGGCTTGTGACAGTGGTTTAATAAGGCCTCTTGGTCTGTTTTTATCCATTTCTGAGGATTTCCTCCATAACAGAAGTGCAAAGAGACAGGAAACTCTCGGAGATATTGAAGAATGTAATGTGAAGCTGATCCAAACTACAGTCAAACAACATCCTGCAACTCCACTTGAAAGTCCACAAAATCTTTTCCAGAGGTGTATTTGCACACGATGCCCCCCTTTTTTCTTATAGTACTTCTTTAAATACACTTAATAGGCCTTTTTGAAATTACAACTTAATGGCTGCTTGAAAGCAAACATATAGGAAAGTCTAATTACATCATCTCGTGTGTGTTTTACTGCCAAAAGTCTGCAAAAAATGCTGCCAATAATTGTGTTAAGAAGCCTAAATGGCATCCGGGGGAAAGAGGCTGTTAGTTAGGGACACATGGGGACCATCTTTTGGAAATAAATCCTATTAGCATGGGACAGGCACACATGTTAGCATTACTTAAGCCTTTGGTCTAATGATAGTTTTAGGCATGCCTCAAACTCTGACAAAAATCAGTCAAGTACTTTAAATTAAACTGCATTTTCAAGTAATTATTACTAATGATGTGCAGTTTGCGTTTAATATAAAGTATATAAAGCCTTATTTGTCTTATCAGGGGCACTGCTCTTTCATTTTTCAAGGTTATTAACGATTTCCACAGTTTCTATTCTTGTTATTTACCGTGTAACATGAGTGTAACGGCTAATTTACGAACAATAGTGTATTGTTCGTAAATGCAATCCCCTGCAGCCCCTGGATGTTAATCCTGTGATGGAGTGACTGGAGCGAATATCAAAGAAAACTCCACGGTAACATTGCATCAGGTGCAAATGACCACTGATAAAGGTGGAAATTACAGGAGTTTGTTCTAAGTATGGTGGAGGTTTTTTGTGCCTTCCTTCCAAACAAATGGCGCAGCTGAAAGTGGTTTCCAGCTCTCCAAAAGTCCCCTCCCCAGCTACAGCCTGAAGCAGTATGACACGCGTTAACGCCGCTATTTCCAGGACAGTGTCAGCACCGGACATTACCTCTGCCGTAACCCTGCGTGTGTTTGGCGAAGCTGCGAACCACAGCCTCCACCGCCTCCTTCAGCACGGCCGGGTTCCCCGGGTTACAGTGACCGCTAGCCCCCGGCCCCAGCCCCGCTCCCACTCCGCCGTACAGGCTGTGGAGCTGCAGCGGAGGCGGCGGGGGTGGAGGCCCGGAGGAAGCCGCCAGAGAGGCCGGAGAGGACAGCAACGGTGCGATGGGGACCGTAACCCCGGGCCGGAGAGAGGAGCGGAGGGTCCCGGTCGCTCCTGAACTGAATCCGATGCCCGGCTGTAGCCGCTGATGGCGGACACTGTCCGGTATAACGTTGGATTCCATTGTCCCGACGTAACGTCTGCGGAGTCCGGCTCTGGAGCAAATCTGTAGCTAGGAGCCCGACGGTTTCAGCTGAAAAAGTGAGCTTTGAGGGCTGAATGAGCGAAGTACGGCAGGGTTTTTGTCAGTCACAGCCTGTAAGCGCCGAGCCGACGTTGATTCGACACATAACGGAGCTGCTGAGTCCTCACTCCGTGGATTAGACTGCGGGACTGTCAGTCAAGTGCTGCCTTCAAGGACCCGTCGTATTCTGCTACTTCTACACTGTAAAATGCATTTACAATTAGGCTGCACACGTTTTCTAATGTGTGTTTGGAAGCTTGTATTCTTTTTATTTTACTGCTCCTGTTCATTGTTACACCGACTGTGTTTTTAATGGGCTTATTTTCTCCCCCCCTGTGTTTGCTTGTTTTTGTGGAGTATTTCCTCATCCTAGCTGAGGATCTAAGGATGCAGGAAGCTTTACTTCCTGGGTCAGTAATAACACACTGACCTTAAGTTGTTTTAGCGTAATGCAAACGCACAAAATATTCTGCAGCTAGGAAACTCCATTTTTATTTTTGTTTAGCTTTGGTTTAGCTTTATGCTAAAATGCGTCTAGAAATAATAAATCAGCACCTAGGTTATTATAGCTAGTAGAATAAACTAAACTAAAAAGTGAAGCTACACGTGAAACAAAATTTTAGTTAAATAAAAGAAAAAGAAAAACTGGACATTTGAAAGAAAAAATTAAAGCTAACTGAAGCAGTTTTGTAAACTTGAAAAGCTAACTACAATTGAATAAAAATAGAGAAAATGTTAGTAGTTTTTTATTTAGAAACCCCCCCCCAAAAAAGATAAAAATTAAACGAAAATTTAAAAAATAAAACTAATAGATATGGCTCAGGTGATCGAGCAGGTCGTCTACCAATAGGAAGGTTTGTGGATCCACTCCTCCTGTTTGTATGCCACAGTATCCTTGGGCAACTGTGATGAGAATTCCAATGTTTTCCGGAGGACCTGAAGGCAACAGTGGAAAATCAGAAAATGTCAAGCCAAGAAATCTGAGCCTCCTCTGTTCTCCTCTGGCTCCAACAGAGAACAACTACAGTGCGGGTTTACAGCTCCAACTCTGCTGAAGCATGTGATTAAAACTTGGATCAGACTAACTCACTTTACTCGATAAGAGGTAGAAAAAAAATGATGATCTTACTTTGAAATACTGAAACAGAATGCAACTTTGTACTACCTTAACTCCGAGGTTGAGTGGGGGTGAGACCACCAACCTAGAGCAGAACAAAGACTTGAAGAGGAAATGGGACCTCCTCTTGTGCCTCCTAAATGTTTTTTAGGACTTTGTGGGTCTTGTGTCATTTTTCATTCTTTCTGCGGTCTGGGATGAGGCCAGAGAAGTCCAAAGGAGGAACTAGTCCTCTCTCTCTCTCTCTCTTTTTTTTTTTTAAACTGAATCTGCATTAAGTCAAAGATTGAACCTCATCTGTTTCCACTAAAAAGCACATTTTAAACAAATTAGAGCCCAGTGAGAAACTGGAAATCGCACAAAGGACAAGAAAAAATGTCAGAAAGAGTGTTTACTACAGAGTTTGCAAACAGCTGAAGGATTTCAGCAGATGCACACTTTATAACTGTGAATGAGTGTGTTGCCTCACTAGTGCATGCTTTTATTTCCTGACCCCAGTTCATAACTTCAAGGTCCATGGCTTATGTTCACTTCCTCTGACATTTGTCCATTGATCCTGTTCTCCAGTTTTCTAATGGGATCTTGTTTCAGCATGGACTGAACTTCACGATGGATACAACTTTGATGATGGAGGTTTCAAGATTAGGTCCAAGCAAAGCTGCTACGGGTGATCCTCTGACCTAAATACTGAGCAGTCTCAGTCTTTTTTTTTTCCTTCTTAAATATTCAGTTTGTCTCATTGTTTGCCATATTATAATTATTATCATTTACAGACATCCTAAACATGTGCTGTTCCCTCTAAAGAGACCTGTGAAATGTCTGGTTTTAGAAACACAGCGTGGACATGCAGGAAATTTAAGTAACTTCTGAAACAAGCTGTTTTAGCTTCTCTCGCTTTCTTCTTATTGGCTGCCACTCATAAACAGAGGGTTTGAGCAGCAGGTTGGTGGGGCTTCTGTGCTTACAACTGTGCATCTGATGATTATAGACATGACACAGAGACAAGAATAAAATAAAAGAAACTGGCAGAAAATGAGTGTTTACAGCTGTCAGAGCCAATCCCTGTAATGGACTGGGAACTTGTGTATTTCACTATCTATCTACACTTACATTTCAAGCCATTATACATTTAAATTTTTGTGATTATGGCTTGAAGTAGCTCATGAAAATCAGAAATCTGGTAGCGCAAACTGGTAGAATAATTATTAAAATGTATTTAATTTTGTTTTGGGGGATACAGTGCATCTAGAAAGTATTCACAGCACTTCACTTGTTCCACATTTTGTCATGTTACAACTTTATTCCAATGTGGGTTAAATTTGTTTGTCACCTGAAAATTCTGAGAGAAAAAGTATGTTTAAAATTCTTGAAACTTTATTGAAAATAAAGAACAAAAATTTAACATGTACGTAAGTATTCAAAGCCTTTGTCTTGACACTCAGACTTTAAGTGAGATGTATCCTGTTTCCACTGATCATCTGTCAGATGTTCCTATAGCTTAACTGGAGTCCGCCTGTGATGATTTCAGTTGATTGGACATCATTTGGAAAGGCACACCCTTGTATATATGAGGTTCCATAGTTGACAGTACATGTCAGGCGACAAACCAAGCCACGAAGTCCAACAAATTGTCTTTAGATCTCGGAGACAGGGTTGCATCGAGGCGTAGATCTGGGGAAGGGTACAAAAAAAATTCTGCAGGATTGAAAGTCCCAATGAACACAGTGACCTCCATCACCCATAAATGGAAGAAATCTGGAGCCAACAGGTCTCTTCTTAGAGCTAGCCTTTAGTCAGGTGACCAAGAACCTGACGGTTACACTAACAGAGCTCCAGCTGCTCTGTGGTGAGAGGAGAACCATAGGGCCATCATTTCTCCAGCACTTCATTAATCAGGCCTTTATGGTAGAGCGGCCAGACGGAAGCCACTCCTCAGTAACAGGCACATTACAGCCTGTCTGGAGTTTGTCATAAGGCACCCGAAGAAATCTCAGACCATGAGAAATAAAACCCTGTGATCTAATGAAACAAAGATTGAACTCTTTGGCCTGAATACCAAGGAAACCAGGCATCGTTCATCACCTGGCCAATACCATCCCTACAGTGAAGCATGGTGGTGGCAGCATCATGCTGTGGGGACAGTTTTCAACAAGAGGGACTGGGAGACTAGTCAGGGTCGAAGGAAAGATTAATGCAGCAATGTAAATAGACATCCTTTATGATAAACGGCTCCAGACCACTCTGGACCTCAGACTGAGACGAAGGTTCATCTTCCAACAGGACAACGACCCTAAGCACACAGCGAAGGTAACAAAGGAGTGGCTTCAGGACTACTCTGCGAATGTCCTTGAGTAGTCAAGCCAGATCCCATACTTGAACCCGATTGAACCTCTCAGTGCACAGATGTCTTCAGGAAAAGAGTTACAGCTGTTGTATTCCTAATATCAAACTGCTCTTGAGCTAGAGACAAAGTCAGAAGTGGGCAAAGAAGAAAAAGAACTGGAGTGTTGCTCAGTGGTCCAAAGTCCTCTTCAGGTGAAAGTAAATTTTGCATTTCGTTTGGAAGTCAAAGTCCTGGAGTCTGGAAGACGAGTGGAAAGCCACAGAATCCAATGTGTTTGAAGTCCAGGGTGAAGTTTCTGCAGGCTGTGATGAGTTGGCATGCCATGTCATCTGCTACTGTTGGAGGTGGTTAGCTCACTGTGTTTTATCAAGTACAGAGTCAATGCAGCGTCCACTGAGAGATTTTAGAGCACTTCATGCTTCCATATGCGGATAGGCTTTATGGAAATGCAGGTTTCCTGTTCCAGCAGGACTAAGTACCGGCCCACAGTACCAAAACTAGCACCAAATGTTTTTCTCACCGTGTTATTACCGCCAGCTCACCTAATGTGAACCTCACAGAGAGTCTGGGGGAAACATGAAAACAGCCTGGGCTTAGCAGCGCCAAAACCTGATCACCTCCGTGTTACACCACACTGATGCAGTAATTCATGCTAACAGAGCCACAGTCAAGTACTGAGTATATAAATTAACTGGATGAAATGAAATATTCTAACAATCTGAGACACTGGATTTCTGTTTTTCATGAGCTATAAGCCATAATCATCAAAATTAAAATAAAAAAACACCATATGTTTCACTTTAGATATAATGACTATAACATAAATAAAAGTTTTCCTTTCAGCCATAACAACATTAAGATGCACTACAATCAGGTACAACATTTTAAAAGTTGATAGCAGTGCATCAGTTTTGTCTATTTTAATATAAGAGAACAGCTTAGTACATGATTCACTTTAGCAGCAGCTGCTTTACTGAATGTTATTACAGCTCTGAGTACGTTAGTGCATCTTTCCCGCTGAGTTGAGCACTTAATGCAATCAATCATTTTTATGGATGAGCGAGAGCCTCAGGGGGTCAAAGCTTAAAGGAAAGACAGAATCAGGACACTTTTTCTTTTTTCATGCTGACATCTTTTCGAGTAAATGCCCCCATTGTTCACGCCGTAGCTTCGCTGAACTACTTTCGCTACTTATTCCTGCTGCACACACTTTAATGTCAAGTGATGCATCCTCACGTCGATTGCATACCACAGAGCAGATGGTCCTGTGTCTGGAGCACTTTTTAGAGACATAAACAGCTTAAGCCAATAGGACAGTACAGGCCTGGACACAGAGAATAAATGCTGGGTTGCAAACATGGTGCACGTTCCCACATCTGGTTTTGATCAAAGCTTTACGGTCATAATCTAATTTTTAAAACTCCACTGCTGACTTTTCCCACCAGATGAATAGAGGCTCACAAGACATTTGTACAAGGTTTATTAAACAGCTCATGTTGTTTATGCTCCCTGCTCACATATTTCTATCCAAACACATGTATGAGATTGTTTATTACTGGCTGGGGTGGGAAACAGTCGGGAATTAATCATTTTACAGCAACTATAAAGATGGATTGGAGGCAATAACACCCTGCTGGATGTAAGCCAAAGGTTTACATTCACATGAATGAGTGTAATCCATAACAGTGCTTCCTAAAGAACAGCTGAATGAGGCAGATTTGAAATATTATTTTTTTTCAACTGAATAAAAAAAATGTTCTGCTTGGTAATTAATTAGACTAATTAAAGATACACAAATTCAAAAAGGATGATATTTTGTGTTATACAGCATGAATTTAGTATGCTAACATTTGATGTTATTTTATTTTGCAGGTACCGTTATGGTCAAAAGTTGCTACATCCACTCATCATAGGCACAAATTTCATGGTAATGTTGGCTTTTAGTGATTTATTTGAACTGTTCTTTATCCAGGGTGGAATGATTGTACAATGTACATCTTTGATTACTTTAAAAGACAATAGTTGGGTGTTACTTAATTCACTTTGGATATTCTATAATCCACATGGGGTTGAAAGCATAAATACAGGCTGGAAAGTGTACATACATACAGCCCCACTAATATTTATTTAGATGTCCCTCAGCAAGTTGCATATCAACCAGATGGTTTTGGTAGCCATGAACAAGCTTCTGGTATAGTTCTGGCTGAATAGTCAACCACTGTTCTTGGCAGAAAAGTTCATTTAAATTGGTTGGTTTCCTGGTATGCAGGCAGCTTTGAAGTGTAGTACACAAATTTTCAATAGGTTTAGGGTTTGTGAAGACCCCTCCAAAAGCTTAATGTTAGCCTGCTTTATCCATTCCAAAACCAGTTTTGATGTGTTTGGGACCATTGTTCTGTTGTAAAAGCCAACTGTGTCCAAGTTTCAGCTGTTAATTTGAGGTGAAGTTGAAGAGTAGTCCTCCTCCTTCATTATTCTATCCACTTTGTGCAGTGTACCAGTACCACTGGTAACAAAACAACCCCAAAGCATGATGCTACCACCACCATGCTTGACAGTTGGTACAGTTGGATGTTCTTAGGTTTCAAAGCTTTACCTTTACATCTCCAGACATACCTCTTGTCATTGTGGACAAATAGCTCAATCTTTGTCTCATCTAACCAGAAAGCTTTCATCCAGAAAACATTTGGCTCGTCCATGTGGGCAGCAGCAAATTTTGGTCACGGTTAAAGATGTTGATTTTATGGCAGGGGCTTCTTACTTGGTCAGCAATCTCTCATTCCATGGCGACTTAAAACTGGCAGCAGTTCATGACAGGCTTGAGCCTCAGTAGTTCCTGGGTTGTTCCAGAACATCTTAACCAATTTCCTCTCATTTGAAGGTGACAGTATGAGTCTTCTCCAAACCTCGTCAAAGTGGTGCCACATTCAAATAACTTGTATTTATATAGAAGTCTTTGTACTAATGATCTTGGAATCTGAAATTGTTTAGAAATGGTTTGAAGAGACCTTCCCAACCAGTGTAAATCTACAGTTCCCTTTCGTAGATCTTCACTGAGTTCCTGAAAACAGGAGCACAACACTGCCATCAAGCCTATGATAATTTGTTGCCATGTATGTTGATGCTAATGTCACCAAAAGTTCTCTATAAGATGGCCTTGCTGTCGTAATGCTGACGCTGTTAGTTATGATTAAGTGTTTTCTTGAATCAGCATGATAAGATGCACAATCATGTGTTTCCTGAGTTCCTTGGACTTTCCCATTGTTGTGAGTATAGGTTTATCCAAAGACCTTGCAAATGAAATTTTTCATGATGGCAAAAAGAAACTACCAGTTAATCTCTAATGAAAGGTTAATAGGCCTTGCCCAGTAAAGTTAAAAGTCCCAAATTACAATGACGTCCATGCCCATGATCACTGGATCAGTGAATATGAAGCCAAAAAGTAACTCAGACCTACATTCTTCTTATTGACCACCAGGGGGCAAGAGCTGTGATAGGGGGGGGGGACTTCCAGTCCTAAAGAAGTCTGGGAAATTGGCTCTCAAACATTATCAACATTTTGACTTTATGGTTTCTGGGACTCATTTTAATATTATATAAAATATTAGGGCATTTTAAAAAAAGCTTTTTTCAGAGAGCAGAATTATTCAGACAGTATGGTTTCACAGTAAGACCTGCCCCTTGATCATTGCATCCAGTTTTGAAACACCAGTGACAAAAGACTCATCATAAGGCTTCAAAACGGGACTAAATGAACTAATGGATGACATCATGACAGCTGCATCCATCTTTTATACCGCCTATGCTTCTTAAAAGGCAAAGCTAATGAAAAGTTAATTCACCCACTCTTGGTTGGTTTCATGTCACCGGGTCGCCTCTAGTTGCTTCCTGTAACTGTTTTACTTTTCAAAGATGAACATAAAAAAACAAAAGCTGAAAGATGGTAGAAACTTGTGCTTCAGTATGTGGCCTACATATTACTACACCATGGATTTTCAATAGTTCTTTAGCTGCTTTAGTTGGGTGCCATCCCAATCCAAATATCGTAGAAATGCTCCTGGTTTAGGGGATTATAGAAGGGAAAAATTTGATGAAAATCCACCCACCAGTTATCAGCAAATAAAATTAAAACAAAAACACTCACAAATGGCAAGTTTTATGATTCAACCTCTGGGAACCACACATGGATTTATTACATTTATCCAACAAGATGATTCAATCTGGACCAAAGTGCTCTGTCTTTCTTTAGAGAACTCCATGGTTTACCAAAGAGTCCAGTGCTTTTAGACACTCAGCTGAAGAACACATCAATAAACTAATCAGTCATAAGAACTCAGTTTACTCAATATACTCCTGAGCTTTCAGAATTTGTGACAAGCACATCTTATTGAAAACTGAACACAGAAGCACAACACTGGGATCAAGCCTGATTTTATAATTACATGCTATCATATCTGTTAAAGATGATGTCACCAAAAGTTCTGCCAACCGTGGCCTCACTGTGGTAACCTTGATACTGTTCTTGATGTTTAAATATTTTGCCTAATCAGCATGATAAGATCCACACTCATGTTGGACAGTCAGCAGAGGGGCTGTTGGACTTTGCTTGGGTTTGCCCAGGTGGCAGAGAGAGCAGCAAGGTTCAGCATCCAGCAATGGGTTTTTTTCTTTCTTTCTTTGTCTCATCCAATCAGATCTCAGTCTGACAGGACTGCATCACCACGCTGGGCTATAAGAAGTGTAAGAGTCCTGAGTGAAGCCACCATCTGGTCCACATTCTCCTGCAGCACAGGTGAGTCTGATTTCTTTTCTTATAGGTTTAAATTCAAACTTTTTCTCTCCTTTCCAAGAAAAAAGTCTTAACTTGTTCTTAACTTGTTTATATTTTCTGAGACTTGCTGTAAAAGTCCATCTCATAGTATGTGAGATGTCAGCATTTAACAGTGATGTGAGGCAGAGCTCAGAGGCAGCAAAAGTTTTTTTAAAGACAAGCACTAAATAAGCCAACTCCTACAAACATTTACTGTGCTACTTAAATGCAATAATAGAGCAGAACGCAATATAAATGCTGGAAATGTAAAGAAAATGACTTTTAAAAGTATTCTTATGTGTAGGATTGATCCTTAACGTTATATTTTTACATAAAAATCTGGAAGAGGGAAACACTGGTAGAAGGAAAAAAAAGGATGAAACATTCAAAAGCAAAGTCTTTTTATGCACTTTAAGTAAATTAGCATACAGCATTTCTTTTGCCAGTTAACAACCAAAGAAGCTTTGTAAAACTTGTAAAAAACAAAAACAAAAAAAACCCTCATCCCAGTTTCTACCCAGGTTGAGCTTAGAGGCTTAATTTTCTCTCTGTTACATTATTTCAAAGGTTTAGAGTATATAACCTATACTCACTGGCTGCTGAAGTTTGAAAAAATACACAAAACATTGATTCTGTTTCCATGTGACAACAAGTCAAATTGGGATTCCTGGACAATAAATTTGACTTACCTGTTTAAACATTGTGTGGACTTCAGGCAAATACTGCTTTCTAACATCTAACACCTCAAACGCACTGCTCACCAAACGTTATTTGTTGTGCAGGTCTAATCCAGTGAGCAGTCATGAAATTCTCCCTCATTGTCGCCGTTGTTGTGCTCGCCCTGGCACAAGGTATGACCAGATTTTGACATTTTTGTTAAATATCTATCAGGGGGGGGAAGTATAAAAACAAACAAAACACTTTTTTTCTTTTCTTTTTTTCTAACAGGAAGCTTTGCACAGGAGGCCTTCAATCTTGACAACCTCAGTCAGTACTTTGAGGAGCTGAAGAACAAAATGCCTCAAGACCTGGGTGAGATCATCCGCAACCCAGATCTGGTAAACCAGGCTCGGTGAGTAACCAGCTATCTACAACACGTCTTCACACGCATGTAGACGTGTTCAAAATGATTAAAACTGGACTTTGTCCACTGTGAAATACCAGCCAACAGCTCCTCTGCGCCTCTCAGTGATAACGTAATCATGCAACGCAGACCAGACCCACACAGTAACCCTGAGCACTGCATGTGTGATAGAGATGTTCTTATCTCTGTGTTTTTACTAGATGCGATAAGTGCAGGGTAGCTTGTTCTAATGACAGACTAATAGACTAGTTACTGTATTTAATTTCAATTACTTGTCTTTTTTTTTTTTGCATATAAAAATTAAATAGTCATTCATGTGTGATCATATAAACCAAGCAGTTTGTTATTATGATTATCGTGCACTTTTTAAATAAAATAAAATTTATTTATATAGAACCAACATGCTTTATACTGTAAGGTAATAAAATAATACAGAGAAAACCCCAACAATCAGATGACCCTGCTATGAGCAAGCACTTGGCTACAGTGGGAAGGAAAAACTCCCTTTTAATAGGAAGTAATCTCCAGCAGAACCAGGCTCAGGGAGGGGCAGCCTTCTGCCATGACTACTGTGATTAAAATGCAATGCAAGTACATGTAGCTGAAATACGAGCAGTTCTAGCACTCGTACTTAACATGTATTTATACCTAGATTGACTTCTTCTTAACATGCTCATACTTCTCAATAAATGAGAAGTATGAGCATGTTAAGAAGATTGCCAGTACACATGGCCTCCAGCCTGGTGCATTCCTGATTTCTAAATGTAACGGTGAATAATATTCCACCCTACAGGACCTTCTTGGAGGACAGGAAAGCCCAGCTGGAGCCCCTGGCCACTCAGATCCAGGAACAACTGAGGGCCGCTTCCACCAACATGGAGGAGCAGCTCAAACCTCTGGCCACCCAGTTGCAGCCCATGTTCGAGAACCTGCAGAGGCAGGTGGAGGCTATGGTACAGAAGATGAGAGATCAGGCCACTGCCATCGGCAACTAAAAAACAAAACATCAGCTTCTCTAGCAGACCTGCCACCATATCACTATCTTTTGTTGTGGACTGAATTCATACAGCTGCTTGTGTTGGATGACTGACTTGACATCAGGGAGCCTAATAATGTGTTTCAGTGCTTGTTAATGTTTGACTGTTCTTCCTGTCACAAAAGCACAATTAAAGAAAAATACTTGAAACACAACTTCTGTGGTGGTTTCATAATGTGAACTAGTGATGGCTCAGATCGAGCATGTAACAGACGGACGCTTATTTTATTATTTGTTTTATTCAAGCAAGCAAAGGTCAGGGGAAGTTTGACAACAACAGAGTCCAAACATTCAAAAAAGAAATTGATAAAATGGCAGAAAGGAATGCTTTCAAACTTTTTTCCACAGAATTCTCCTTTAAAACCCCTCAAAACTGAGCATTTTTTATTTGAACATTTTCCCTTTTTTCTCTTTTTTTTCCTCTTTCATTCAACAAACCAGACCTGATGTTTCTGTTCATTGTAGGCCTGGCTGGAGACTTGTTTTCATTGTTATTTTTTTAATATATTATTTATTTTATTTTTACTTTGTTTTGTGTGTTTTTCAACTTTTTCCACTGTGAAATTCTTTTGTCCATCGGTGAAGCTAGTCTCAAGGTTCCACACTCCTGTGGAAAAAACAAAAAAAACAAGTTATGTGACGTTTTCTATGTACAAGAAGCTCAAAATGAAATGAAAGCACTAGCCTCTCCTTGTTACAGCAGCTCCGAAAAACTAGTCATACCTTGGGTTCAGACACTTGGGACACCAGCTGAATTGGTCACCGTCTTCTGGGCGGCCTCCTTGGCCTGATGAGCCTGCAGTACAGCCACAGCCTCATCCACCTAAACACAGCAGGTCACCTAATGTTAGCAACAGCGAGCACTTTGCACTCCTTTTTAACAGGACGACTCTTAAAAGAATTAACCGCCTGACACTGTCGATATTAACACGCCTAAGTACTGACCTTTGAGCGGAGAGACTCTGGGGACTCCAGCATGTGGAGCAGCTCCGAGTTGTCAATCTCCAGGAGCATGCCTGTGATCTTGCCTGCCAGGCTGGGGTGCATGTTCTGGATCAGTGGAAACAGACGCTCACCTATAGGAGGGACACAGAAGAGATTTAAAGACAGGATGAACAAAGAAAGGCCACGACTGTACTCAGTAGTACTGCTATAGTTAGGCTAGGGCTGCGTATACTCGTGGACAGCTGCTACTAAACCTTACCCAGCATTTGCTTCTGCTCCTGAGGAGGAGCAGCAGCCAGCATGGAGGCAGTCAGAGGCTCCTGTCCCTGGACGTGGACTGCAGGCTTTGGGAAGAAAAAAAAAAATTTTAATGCACATCCCAGTTTATCCTCAGATGTAGGGCAGAAAAAAAGCCATTAGTTCTAGAAGATGAGCCTTCCTACCTGCTGCATGGTGACTTGTGGCTGAGTGTTCATGTGCTGTTGGGGATTGCGGACTCCTGCTGCATACTTGTACTGAGGTACTCCACGCACGGGGGTGGCTGCTGCGGCAGCTGCAGTGGCTGGTCGGGGGCCCATTGTCTGAGTGGCTGAAGGGAAGAAAAAAAAAAAAAAGAAAAGAAAAAAGGACAAGCATTAAAAATAATAACTAACAAGCAGAAGAGTCACAGGATTGAACTGTGTGTGTGTGGACTGACCAACTCGTTGGGTGGTCATCATGCGGGGCACCTGGGAGGAAGGCCGCACTGTGCTGAAGGTTTGAGGGCGAGGGCCTGAGGGACGTATTCCACCCGACATGTTCTGGAAGTCTATGGACAAATAAAATCAAACTGCCATTAACACCCCATTTATAGTTCATTAATTAAGTTCATTCAAGCCCTACACACACTCCAGAAGGTGCATTTGAATATTTTAGCAGCACAAACATGTTCTAATTTCAGCCCCTTTTCATACTTGTTCCGCTTTCTGACTAGAGAAAGTGAAAAGTATGTAGCTGAAAACAGCTTTATTGGGAATTTGACTATATTAAGAAACAGTCTTGTCTCTGAACATCTCTAAATGAGCCGTTCAACTAAAGTAGACTATGGACACAAAACGTAACTGGTCTGCGGATTTTTGCGTAATTGGCGAAAGTAATAGACAATCTGTATTATTCATAACACAATATCTTTTTAGGTGTCTTTTAAAACAAGAATAAATATCAACACAAATATCACAAAAGGCCAACCTCAGAATACTCACGCTGTGGCCGAACATTTTGGGTGGTCCAGCGTGGGCGGAGCTGGGCCATCTGGCCAGCAGCTGGGTAGTACGCGGCACGGTTCTGGGCCTGGGGTATGGCTGCCATAAAGTAGCCGGACGGCGGGGCGGCCTGGTACGGGTTAATGACTGGATTCGGCACTGCGCGCACACTGGCCATGCGCTGCATGTACTGGTTAGTCAGGTGGGCCTGACGCTCCTCTTTCCTCTGGGCCAGGGCCACGTACAGCGGCTTGGTGGCTACGATGCGTCCGTTCATTTCCGTCACAGCTTTGGTGGCCTCCTCTGGGGACGAGAAGCAGACGAAGCCAAAGCCTTTACTGCGCCCGCCTTCCATCATCACCTGAGAGAAAAGAAAAAAGGTATTCATGAATGCTACATAATCACCAACTGCCAGTATCATAATAGTGAGCATTAAAAGATCATTAGTGCCAGGTCATAAAATTCTATTATCAGTCCTACCTTGGCACTAGTTATGGTGCCGAATGGCGAGAACTCCTTCCTCAGGCGTTCGTCGTCTATTCCATCGTCAAGGTTCTTCACATACAAATTGACACCCTGCAAATAACAAAAAGTAAGCTTGTGCCTTCTTATAAACGCTACATATTCAAACTGAACTCCAGCAGATGTTTCTGTCTGAAGCACATTTTTATCCCCAGGATCCACGGTGAAGGAAAGTGGGGCCCATGAACTACAGTGTCACTGTTGCAGCCATTTTGGCCAGTGCAGCCTACCAAGGAGGGAGCACTGAATTTGACAAAGCTGCGGTCTCTGGGCAGACTTCTCAAGAAGAAACGAACCTGGTAGCGAGTCATGCGGTCTTGTTTCATCTGCTCAAATTTGCGCTTCAGCTCAGTCTGTCGCTCCACCTTCTTCTGGGCGCGGCCGACGTACATAAGCTTGCCGTTCATCTCCTTCCCGTTCATCTCATCCACCGCCTGAAGAAAGCGTGAAATCAGGTCAAGATTGTGAACATTTTCGAGCGAATACGATGTTTGCCTTTTTTGTTTAAAAAAAATTAATAAATAGATTTAAAAACATGACTCACCTTTTGGGCATCCTCGTGTCTTTCGAAGCTAACGAACCCAAACCCTCGAGACTTTCCATTTTCATCCGTCATGACCCGGATACTCATGGCATTACCTAAGAAACAAAAAACCTTATTTTCTTCTCCTTCTTTTTCAACCCGTTTATGCCAACACTGGAGCAGTTGAAACCATTTTAAAGTTGGGACACGCCGACTTACCGTATTTACTGAAGAGCTCCCTCAGCTTCTCATCGTCCATCTCGTCGCCGAAGTTTTTAATGTAGACATTTGTAAACTCTTTGGCTCGGGCACCCAGCTCAGCCTCGCGTTCTTTGCGAGATTTGAAGCGGCCCACAAATCTGCATTAAAAGGATATTTAAAAACTTACAAGTGCATTCATTATAGGGGACGGTAAAAATTAGTTAGCACAGCTTAATTACTGCATAATTGGTGACTTATTTGTATATTACAGCTGTACACTCTGGTCACAAACAAACTTCATCATCATTGCACTGAAACATCCAACACTGCTGGTTAACATGATTCAGCAGCTTTCAAACACTATACACCCAAACACCTGGAAGCCAGTGAATACATTCACTTACACTTTCCGGTCATTGAGCAGCATGCCATTCATTTTCTCAATGGCTCGTTCAGCCGCCTCCTGAGTCTCAAAATGCACAAAGCCGTAGCCTTTAGAGCCATTCTCGTCACAAACCACCTTACAGAAAGAGAACACGTGCGGCTTTTAAAAACACACACAGTCACAAACATGCAGCAACAAGTATACTTAAGTCTGTATGATCACACTCACATTAAAACATTGTTATTATATGGTCATGTTAATGTATATGAACATACAGTAACACTGCACAATCATGCTTATATTGTTATTGGTCATTTGTATTTGTGTGGAAATATTCTATGTACATATATTGTTTAAAATTCAGATCAGATGCCTAACTGCATTTTATCGTTTTGAGTTATGCATTTTTCCAGTGATGATAAATTGAATCTAATCTGTCTCACAGTTACCTTTTCTAATATTTCTGGCTTTGCAGTCAATTTTATCACGAGAAGTATACCCTGACAAATAACCTGCACATTATAATTTGTAATAAATCAAAACAGAGTTGAAAGTTAAATATTTTCCAGCAATAAAAACTTATAAGAATTAAACCCACTCTGCAAAGTGAACCGAAAACGAGAACTAATAAAATAAAAGAACTAATTAGAAAAACTAAATACGGTCTAATAAATGTAAATCTTTCTCTGGATCCAATGTGTTACTTTACATCCAAACTCATTGTTTGGATCAGGGATGCAAACCCTCTCCTCCTTATAAACTGCTTTGCTCTACATGTCCACATTACTATGCTGCAGCTACAGATCCAAATTGACGTGTTTTTCATTTGTGAGTGTTCTGGTGTCAGCAGCAGAGGTGAAAAAATGTGTTAATGGGAGAATGCTTTTCACAACTCTGTAACACAAAGAGTCTCCACTAGAGCTCTCGCATACGAATACAATCACACGTCCTGCTGAGCACCCTCACCTCTGCTTTCAGGTTACCTGTAACAAAAGGGAGAGAAAGGGGCAGAAAGGCGTTACCTTGCAGGACAGGATGTTGCCAAAAGCAGAGAAGGTGTCATAAAGAGCCTTGTTGTCAATGGACTTGTCAAGATTCTTGATGAAGATGTTTCCCACGCCGCTTTTTCTCAGTGACGGATCACGCTGAGACCACATGATGCGTACAGGCTGCCCCTTTATCACGTCAAAGTTCATGGTGTCCAGTGCACGCTCAGCTGGAGAGAGAGAAGGGGGGGTATTTATATGAAATGATTAGGTGTGAGTCATCCATTGTGCTTGGGTTGTGATAGCAACTGATATGCAGGTTAGTCTTGAGAGGGGGGTTTGTGAAAAGCTGTTTAGAAAACCAATGTGAGAAAACTTGATTTACAAGATTTTTTCCCTCTGAGCCATTTCAAAGAACTGAAAACAGCAGGTAATTCTGTAAAGGTGTTGAAGCACATTAGCATGTGTTAGTCCTCCTGGTATTCCTTTCAGGTATCATCCCCCAGGGCAGCTTCACAGTAGGTGCTTTAATCTACTTCCTTTAGTTCAAACTGGTCTTTCTGGTCACAAGTACATCAGCATTTATACTCCATACTCTATATATTAGTAACCTCTGGCTCTCTCCCTACTGAGACCAGCGCAGCAAATATTACATCCTGTCCATTAATTAGGGGTAACCTTAGTTCATCTGCACATTAATCTCAATATTAAACCCCTCTAGCTCATCTAGATGCTGTCAAGGATTCCC
Organism: Etia nguti; assembly: GCA_015106755.1. NCBI lineage: Eukaryota > Metazoa > Chordata > Actinopteri > Cichliformes > Cichlidae > Etia > Etia nguti. The sequence continues at coordinate 7,835 of VUQG01033695.1, read as the reverse complement.
CAAGTTTGTTGGTTCCCCAAGTTTCCCCAAACTTAAACAGACAAATAAACCTGAAGACATTGCTGTACATATGTATTTTAACTGGCAACAACTTTAAAATCAGAAAACATCGTACAAATAAAGTGGGGAAAAAACACAAGTGGAGTCAAGACATTAGGTAGATATGACATGATGGAACAACATCTGAATAAACTGAAACATGGTCAAAATTCTGGCCATGACTGTTGAAGATTACAAAAGAAACATACTCAAGAGCCCCTTACCCTTTGCTCAAACAGTGTTACGCAGAAAACGTTTATAGAGGTGGATGGAGGCAGATTTGTGGCCTCCAGACAGAAAAAAAAAAACATCTTGCAAAAAAACTTGTTTGAAAGTTAGCCCTCTTATTTTTTCTCTGATGCTGATAAATGTTCACACCACCACTTCTAAACTGTTGTCTAATCGTTTTAAGGGTAAGACTTGGGGTGTTGTCCGCACAGAAGGGAGATAAAAGTGCACCAAGTATTCGCTCGGCAGCCTGCAGCACTGCTACATTACTGGGGAGGGCTGGGCTGGTTAGGCTGGGCGGACTCGGTGCTGCTACGCCACTGCTGGGAGGTTCACATGAGGAGACCCTACCGACAACATGTCGGCCGCAGTCACGTGTAGTAGGAATAGGCTAGCTCTCACTTGTCACTGATTTCTGATAAAGCACATTTTTCTCAACTGTTATATTTTAATAAATTACTTACCGTCCGCCGGCTGCTGGAAGTTGACATAGGCGTATCCCAGGGAACGCCGGGTGATCATGTCCCTACAGACCCGGATAGAGAGGATCGCTCCGGCTGGGCTGAATTTCTCGTACAGCATGGCCTCGGTCACATCTTGATGCAGATCTCCGACGTACAGGGAGGCCATGGGGTAACTGGGAGCACTGGGGTTCATTTTTCCTTGGATGTGGAGGCTAGCAGAATAATCGTACGAAGCTATATCTTCTTAAAGAAAAAGTTTGCGACGATGTGCCAATTGCTCGGTTCTCCAACGGTCGCTAGCGTCACGTCGGTTCGGGGCAGAACGTGATACAACCGTTGACTACAGTCAAGTCAGTTGCAGTGTTTTCGGGTAAAAGAATTTATAAGACAGAGATGCTAAAATGGCAAAACGTCGACTTCTTATTGGATTAAAACTGTCATTCAAACCTGACACGCAAAAATAAAAGCAAATCTAGCGGTACTTGGCCTCGCTTCGGCATCAGTAACACGTCGACTAAAAAAATTCGATACGTTAGGCAGCCCCTGCTTGTACGTTACCGTCCAGTCCTCGAATGTCTCCTCCTGCTTCACCGACTTGTTACAAAAAGAAAAGGAAACGAAAAAAAAAAAAGATTTTTTGGCGTTTTTTATGTTTTAAAATTTTTTTGTATTTTTATTTTTTTATAGAATGTGTGCCGAGCGAGCTCAGGAGCACACACGCACTCACACAGCACTGACAGCCGGGGTTGTGGGGGAGGAAGTCCTCGGGAAGTTGTCCAATATATACTAGTGGGCGCGTCACCGAAATGGACCAATCATCTTCCGGGGTTGTTTGGCGAGAGAGAAATAAAAAAAGATAACAAAGGGGCGTTGACCACTACTCTACGCGTGATGATGAAATCATGTAAAACGTTTTATTAAAGCCTCGAAATTCCTGATTGTGCCCACCAGAAAGCTCTCTTGTTAAGTGATGATGTAGAAGAACGAGCTAAACTCGTGTTCTTTAGTATCTACTGGCGGGAAAGGCAATGCCCATATTCATATACTTACATACATACATGCACACTCCCAACTGCTAATCAGCTTCACCACTGAAATTGCGATAGGCATGGCTGAGACACCCCTCCCTCATTTGGCAAGAGTCTGAGGTTATTTAGGACTTGTGATATGTAAGGGTTTTTAAGGAAGGATGCACTCCCCTTTAACTCTACATTATTAAGCTTTCATATATATTTAGTCGCTTAAGTCATTAAATGATACCTTTACAGAAATGAAAGAAAGCCTCAGTGATTGTCACTGATCAAAGGTGAACAGACGCCACCGTTACAAGTCCACTGATCAAAAACATACCCACAGATATTAAGTCAATAAATAATAATATTTTGTCCCACATTGCACCTAAATGCATCACATGTGCCCTTTAATTCATCACTATCTGCAGAGGGCAGTGTTTTCAGTCCAAGAAGCATCCATCTCTAGTCAGACCAGTATACAACTGTGTCTGGTCTTTAGTTTTAATTTTGCACCTCAAACTGCTTTATAATTCTTCTACAGGCAGTGATATAATGAGAGTACAACGTTTTATCCTGTATAAAGGGGGAAATATGACAGGCCATTCAAAGTTTATTCACTTCAGCCACCTAAACTCCCTTAAATCTTCCATAGGAATTAATTGGACAAGTAGCAGCTATGATGCAGATGATCAAATACACTCGAATAAGTGTGAGCACTTCTATAAAAGCAGAAATTTTTATATTCTTGTGTGTGAACACAATGCCACAATCTTCCCAGGAGAGGACATCCTAGCCAGAACACTTAGGGAAAAAAAGGAACAAGTATGGCTTGTTTTAAAGTTTACTTAGGAGGAACCCTTTTCTCTCTCAAAAGAACATGAGGACAGTTTAGGTTTGCAAAGTTGCGTGTAAACAAAGATGCATGAGTTCTGGAACAATGTTCTTTGGACAGATGATTAAGATTAAGCATGGGGGTAGAGGGGTCATAAAATAAGCACATTGCACTCACTCATCCAACTATGAACTCCTCTGTATACCAAAGTGATTTGTCTGATAACTAAAACTTGACCAAGATTGGGTTCATTGTCCTGATGCAGACCCAAGCACAGCAGTAAATCTACAACAGAATGGTTGAAAAACAAAGGAATCAAGGTGTTACAATGGCTCAGTCAAAGTCCACACCTCAACCTCATTCAAATGCTGTGGTGGGACTTTCAACAGAGGTGTGAATGCCTGCAAATCTCCATGAACTGAAGCAACATTGTAAAAAAAAAAGTGGGCGAAATTCCTCCATAACAATGTGAGAGAGACTGATAAAGTTCAGATTAATGTAACCGAAGTCTGTTCTGCAAGCTATCGAATCATAGGATGTGCTTGATTTTTTCCACAGGACTGCTTAAAGGCCTGTGGAAACTTTTCACATGACTGTATGGGACAGCCCTCATTTCTTTGCTTTAACATGGATTCATGCTTGGGCCCTCTGTGGGTTTGTCTCAGTGCAATCTGTGAACCAAAAATTCATGACACACATGTAAAGAACAGAGAAACCAAGCAATCTTAATTTGAATGTTTTAATTCCACTTACATGAAAGCACATAACCAAATAACATACCCAAGAGTGTTACTCGCCGAATCCTGCATCCCAACTTTTTTTTTAAAAACCAAGATACTGTACTTAGAAGAAACTGGCACTACTTTGTGATCACTAAATGGCCTTAATGCAATTTCCTACCAACTTACCTAAATTCTCATTTTTATATTTGCCATGGTTTGAAATTTTGCCTTTTCAAAATGTACTTTCAAGGAAGATAAATGTAACTGTATTCCACCTAATCCTAAGCAGAGACTGCCAGTTTTAAAAGCGATGCCTAACCCTCACACCAGACTACTGAGAACCACATACATTCCAGGAGTCAAATCAATACTCAATAAGGGAATAAAATAAACAAAAGAAAATACAAAAAACACCTGAATAGAAAAAGAGTAGAAAGCCACATAAAAGCACATGGCAAAAGTATCCTCTGCACTGCTGAAGAGATAAAATATCAAAAGTTACAGTATCGAGCCATTTTATCAAGTTGTTCACTTTATCTTAGGCTGTCTATATAGCTTGTCACGTGGTATGCAAAACTGCAGGACATTACAGTCTACTCGTTTCACTGATGAGTGAAAAGATGTCAGTAAAATGGAATGTAATCCTCTCAACAAACCAAAAGTAAATTACAGCTTCTGTAAGTGGTCATTCATATAGAAAACCTTTCCTATGCCTGAAAGCACTGTAAAAACCCACTGAGCCATGACACATGTACCATCCATTTAAAAAAAAACAAACCAAAAAAAAAAACCACTACCTGCTACACTGGACACTGACAGGGCCGTATGGATACAAGCAATACCGTAATAGGTGAAACCTGCCAACAGTATGTGTGTACTGCTATTGTCAGATGAAGAAAAAAAAAAAGTAATGAATTCAGACTACTGTGACCATTTTTTTTCCTTTTTAACACGTGCCTCAAAGGAGTTTTGTGGACCAAAGTGTCACAAAGGTTGTAAATGTTCAGTTCAAGTAAAAACATACAAATTATTATCAAAGTTACACTTCGAGGTTGGTTGGTTTGCTTTCCTGCAACAGCAGCGGTTTGCTACAGTGAATAAGGTTCGAGAGAATGGGGCAGATTTGGATCTAAAGGAGGGATTTCATTTGGACTAAAAGAGACAAAATTATTTAAAGGAAAATAATTAAAAAGGAAATGAACATCCACTGGGTCGCACAATGAGTTATGTTAAAAAAAAAATAAAAACAACCAATCTATTCCATTCTTTTCCCTGTGGAGGTGTTGATACACTTAACACATACACTTCAATGCTTCAATGTATCTGCACAAACATACTGTACTTTACACACAGAGTGGAGTGTAAACATACATATTTGTGCATGTATGTGGACACACAACCACACACACAACTTAGGCTGGTGAGAGGTAAAA
>VUQG01033678.1:32004-42379 GCA_015106755.1 Etia nguti | reverse complement strand
GCCCACCCTGTAGATTAAAAACCTGTCAAAGGTCAGAAAGATAAAACCCCAACTATCTGACTGAAGAGCTCTCTTTTAAAAAAAAAAAAAAGAAGAAGACCTCCAGCAGATTCAGGATGAGGGAGGAGGCAGGCATCTGCTATCACCAGTTGGGAGGAAAAGAGAAGATCCTCTGTTTATACACTGACAAAGATGCAGTCTACTTGAATTACCTGCTCTGCGTCTCCGTCAGTGTGTCTCGTCTTGTCACGAAAGATACCGTCTACTTTGACTTTTTGACCCTTTGGATTCTCAAACTGCATCAACTCCTCAACGCCGTTTTCATTTTCCTGCTTATCTTCGGGTTCCTTCTTTATGAACCTGACGGGTCCCTAAATTACACAGAGCAAAAACAAAGATGGGGAAATGAACTCAAGACAGAAAATAGACAAAGATTCAGCTGGTAGGTGATTCATTATCCTATGGACCCAGCATTACTTTTCTGTGCTTCTGTAGTTCTCATAACTTGCATATACAATCACTGGCTACTTCATTAGGTATACCTGTTCGACTGCTTGTTAGTAAAATTGGGTAATCAGCTAAACCCACAGCAGCAACATATTCAATTTAGACATGGCCAAGACAACCTGCTGAAGTTCAAACTTGGCATCACAGTGGAGACGAAAGTTGGCTAGAGGGACTTTGAAAGTGTCATGGTCTTTGGTGTCAGATGGATTCATCTGAGTATTTCAAAAACAGCCATCTCTAGGAAGGCAAAAGGAACGCCAATAACCACTTCTTCCAACAAAAGGTATGGAGAAGAGCATCTCTAAATGCACAACAAGTTAAACCTTATAGCAGATGGTTTATAACAGCAAAGACCACACTGGCTGAAACTCATATCAGCTAAGAACAGGAAACTGAGGCTAAACCAACAGTGGAAAATACAAAATGGGAAAAACGTTGTTTGCTCTAATGAATCTTGGCTTCTGCTCCAACATTCAGAGAGTAGGTTCAAAATTTGACGTAAACAACGTGAAGACATGGACCCATGGATCCTATCAATAGTTTGGGCTGGTGGTGGTGTACTAGTGTGGGACACACACTGAGCCCCTTAGCACCTAGTGAGCATTGTTTAAATGACACAGCCTATCTTACTATTGTTTCTGACTATGTTCATCCCTTTATAACCCCAGTATAACAATCTTCCGATGGCCAGTTTCTTAAACAAGACACTGAGTTACTGTACTCAAATGTCCTCCACAGTCATCAGATCTCAATCCAGTAGAGCACCTTTGGGATGTGGTGGAACGGGAGACAGATGTGCAACCAACTAATCTGCAGCAACTGTGTGACTTATCATGTCAATATGGACCAAAACCTATGAGCAATGTTTCCAGCACCTTGTTGAATCTGTGCCATGAAGAATGAAGATAAAGCGAGACCAGTCCAGTACTAGCAAGGTTTACCTAATAAAGGGTCATATGAGTGTACGTGTAGTTATGTAATATTCCTTATTTTGAACGGATCCTACCTTATACTCCGATGGGCTGTTAGGAGTTGGAGGACGCCGCTCCTCATTTAAATCTGCCATGGCAGCCATCAAAGCTAAATGTGGATTATGTAAAATAACAAGTGACAGAAGGGATGGGAAATAGGAGGAAAAAGGATGTAGTTTATTCATATGCTGATTCATATTATTAAATTTCAGGGTATTATAAAAGCTTATTGTGCACACTTGTTGTATCTGCAGAGAAATAACATTAGCAGAAGTAAAATAAGATACGTATTTTAGATTTGAGGTACACAAACATTTACATGTGTGAAACCAAAATACTCTTGTTTTACAAGGTAAAGACATTTTATAAATGGGACATGACAATCAAAGAACACCGAGTAAAAATCATATTAAAGGATCTGCATCATCTGCATGATAAACAAAGATGCTAGCTGCCCAACTCATGCCCCCAAAAAAACAAAAAAAGCAGGAAATAGATATGCTAATCATATTGCTGCACAGATTTTTTATTTATTTATTTTACTTGATGCTATTTGTTTGGTTTACTGGGATGAGATATTGGTTATGTCAGCACTAGGGATTAAGCCACAACTGCAGTAGTAAATTCATGCAACTAAAAGTATCACTTATATGGAAAAGTTTTTATTCCATCTTTGGGGGCTAACATATATATATATATATATATATATATATATATATTTCCCTTAGACAGATTTGACTGGTTATTCTATCATTGTTGAAATAGAAGTATATCCCTTTCTTCTTTAGGGGTTCAAAATAAAAGCTAATAACTGGTAGCATTACCAGAATACATACAGAAATGAGTCAATCTCCATTTTCACATGTGCACATATACTACACATGTCATGCCCATCCATACAAATACAAAACTATACACCTTAACACACAAAAACTCCTGCACGTGAATAAACTTACCTTTACTGTCAGCACGCATTTTCTTAAGTGTCTGTCTTGTGATTTCCTGGATAGAAAAAATCAACTTTGAATATGAAACCCAATGTAGATGTTTAACTGTTAGATTTTGCCCTGAGATCTTCCAAGAAGCTGCTGACCCCAACAAAATTTTAAATCAATCAGTGATTTTTAATTATTTTTCAAAAACTGACTAAGAAAATACTAAATAAACAATTACATATTTACCATCATCTGAAAGAGCTCTCCATTCTTGGTTGCATCTATTGAGAAATAAAATGGCATTGAATAAATATTAATTTCAGCAAGACATGCAAATACTCGGTGGTATTAATGTGCTCGCTAGGCTCTTACTCTGTGAAACCGTTTCCATGTCTCTTTCTTCTGAATTCGCTCTGCGGATTAAATTAAATTGTCAAAAAATTGCTAAAATGTGAATAAATAACAACCACAAATTCACATCAGGGTCTTCAATTTTAAAGATTAATAATATTAGTAATATTAATAATATATATATTTAAGCTGGTTCTACATACCCGACCAGAGAGGGCATTGCATTCTGAAAGTTAAAATGGTAAAAGTGATTATGTTGCATTAGGATTTTTAAATGAATGCATGTACAAAGTGAACTGTGTTTCAATGTTAAATTCCATTATTCATGCATCATTACACTTTTCAAGCAATAAAGTATATAAAATGTGATTAATTGTACTGTGCATTTTGTCTTTGTTACCCTTTTCTGCATCTTTGCCACGTAGTCAATAGCAGCTTCTGCTCTTCTGGACAATATTTTAACTCGAGCCTGTGGAAACAAAAAATGTGTTAGGGTTTGTTTGGATTTTTTGGTTGTTTTTTTTCCATTTAAACACTACTTCGTCTTAGGCCCCAGTCACACAGGCCTAGAGACTGGTTGCCAACTGCCTGGAAACCACCGATCGCTATGAAAAAAATGTGGAATCCCCAGCCTCAGTCATGCAGACCAGTTAGTAAAACCCTGATAACCACCAATTGCTATTTTAAAAAAAAAAAAAGTGTATTCCCCAGGCAGTTGGCACCACGTTGTGGGAGGTTACTTGCTGTTGCTAGGTGAAACTTAATTGCAAAGAGGTATACGGTTCAGCACCAAAAACCTCCTTGTGATTGCTTTGATGGCTTAGTTTGGATGCAAGACACTGACTAAGCAGTAGAGAAACTGTAAGAAGTACTACAGCAACAGGAAATTAAGACAGCTCATCTTCAAGTAAAAGGAAAAGTTGGACTTTCTGAAAAGCAGAAATATTCAAAAATGCAACTTTTACTTTGATGGCAATGTTCATGCTTCTTCAAGTTTCACTACTGCTCATTTTTTAGTTAGCAAGTGTTAGGAGACAGGCCGTCGTCCCCCTTGCAAACTACAGGCAACCATGGCAATCTGGTAGGGACCAGAGAAGGTTCTGTGGCACAGCGCCCTCCTTACAACTATTTTTACCAATTAACAGCAAGCAACCTGCCACAAACACTTGCTAAACGATCGGGAAATAAACAATATTTTCCAAGGGTAACTGGAGTTGCAGACTCTCTAGACCTGCAAAAAAAGGTGAGGACATAAATTCAGCTGGATTCCCTCTAATCAAGAAATAAACTAAGAAGCAATATAAGAAAGCAAGAGAAGCTTAAGAATAGATGCCCAAAAGTTTTACCACTTGCTCTCAAATTTAGGAATAAATGCACAAAAGATAAACATGACAGACCCAGAGACCGATTTTAAGATAGCTTGGTGACATTAAGACAGGGATGCACGAAGAGAGTCAAGAAAAAAAGATTAGAAATAGAAGAAAACAACAATGGACAGCAATGAATATGTCCACACATGAGACGGGGCATTAATTAAAAACTGGACAGATATGTAAACATGTGTAGTACTGACCTCAAGTTTTTCAATGGACCTTTCAAAGTTCACTCCATTTTCAAGCTTTTGAATACTTTCTATTAAACCCTGGAGTTTAGTTTCAGTTGCACTGTGAACCTCCTGCTCCATCAGCTTTTGCACCTGTACGCAAAAACACATGTATACTGCTGTGTTGATTTTTCAAGTGAAAAAAAATATTTTGTAGCCATCTTGCGCACACAGCATATTTATGATCTACCCACAGATTTTCAAGGCTCTTTCAGGAAGGGGCTGTGAAGGTAATCTAAAAGCTACCGCCTGAATGTGTTGAGGTAATTTATAAAAAATGTCTTTTTTAGATCATTGTTCAGGAGGAGAACATTTTCCCCTTAAGCGTTGCTATTATAGGGTGCCCAAAATTTTAGACATACCATAATTAGTAGGCATCCACACAGGATCAATTAATAATGATTAATTGTCTGTTAATGAACAAAAAATACAGTGTTTTGACTGTTTGTTTTTTGTTTTTTAATGAATGTGTACACAACTGTATACAGATGTTTATCTATCAGAAACAAAGTGCAGAACTGCATTTAGTAGACTCAGATGTTAGTTCTATCCAGCAGATAAAATGGCATGTACAACCATGCACAAACTCCAACATTGTCTCTTACTTCTGACTGGGAGAAGTCTATCTTCATGTTATCGGCTCCAGCAGAAGCTGGATTCAGGGGCCGCCTCTTCATTCTTGATCCAGATGCACAAACAGAACATTAGTTAGTGACGTGTGTTACTCTACATCGAGTAGCAAGAGTGTAACTCATGGAAATAGGTTGTGCTTTGCAGAGAAAGAATGAAAAGTACTTGCATTAAAACAGTTAAATATGTTGCCCATACCTTTCAACATTTAATATATTACATGTATATTACCCATTAGCCTTTTGCAATCATGATCATCATGCAATGAAAACAAGGTAAGACATTAAATTAAAATCTGAATACTGCACTCCGCTCCTAAAATCCCTTTACTGCCTCAAGAAAAGGTTCATAGCAGAGGTGTGAAGCATACAGGTGCTTATTTATTCTGAATAGTAAACCTCTTCCACCTAATGTTAGGTTGTTAATCTGTGAGTTGGACCATATCAATAATTAATTATAAATGTAATCAGTTAAACAGTGTAATTGGCATTGAACAGTACACCATCTGAGAAGCTATCATAGACAACCAAATTTGTAAATAGAAATGGTCTTTTCTTATTTCTTATTCTATGCACCTGTCAAATGGCTGAAGTCACGACAGAGAGCATCATCTAAAAGATTAGAGCAAGCGTCACTCCAGAGCACGTCCACTGCAATCGTGAATTTATGAAATTAATCATCTGTAAACTTTGTTAACTTGTTATTTTGGACCGAAAATATATGTTTATTTTAAAGCTTTATTTGAACTTATGGACAGAAGCCATTTTTAATTTCCTATTTGCACTTTTTTTTAATTAAATAATGTTGGCACTTTAATTTACATTACCTTACATTTGATATTAAGTAATCTTATAGATTCATTTGATTATTTTTCAATTCATATGTTTCCTGGGTCATTATTTTAATTTGCTGTGGAAAGAGACAACAGAGTGATATTCACAAGTGTGCAGACTTGAGCAGGTGAGGTACTAGAGCCTAGAACAAGATACACAAGAGTTACTGAAATAATTGTTGACTAATCAAAGAGAAATTGTCAGGGATTAAATGTGCAGTTCAGCTTCTCTACACTAACAGAAAGCGAGTTTGGGCTGAATGTTTGACACCTAGAGATAACAGGAAGGCAGTCCACCAATCAAAGCGCATTCAGAGATCCGAATCTTTTTGCACCACTGCACTGGTGGCAAAACAAGCCGCAGGACAAGCAGAAGCTACACAAACAAGCCACAATTATTCCCAAAGCCATACTACTGCTGCTGAGGTTAACTCACTCATCAAGAAGCCACAGGAGCACCTTTCAAATGCCAATCCAGTGTTCACTCAAACACTCTCCCTTCTCGTGCCTGTCGCCTTGTGCAAAAAAGGCTTGCGTTTCTTTAGTCTGGTGGAAGTTTGATCCTGTGGTGCTGACATGTTTTACTAAACCTGCAGTGTCAAGAACGATTAGACAGCTATACTGTGCCAGCAACAACCGCCAATGCTGCTTCTTGTTTGTTTTTTCACTCCTATGATACTGGATTCATGATACTGGACTTCTGATTCAGGACTTCAGAGTTGAGCACCTCTCATCACTTGATACAATGCTCCTAAAGTATGTTTCTGCCATTAAAATTAGATGAAGCTTCTTGGATGAGAGGTGAAACGTCTTCAAGGAAACTTAAAGAAGTCCAGAAGCTTTTCCGGCAAGGTTAAATAATAAATAAAATATAATTTCACAAATAAAAGAAAGCCTTGTACAAAATGTATTTATAGTATTGGTTGTAGTTTTCCCAGTAAATCCGCTGAGTACGCAGTAATACAGCGCTGAGCTGTTAGAGCTGCCTCTGTGTCCTGCAGTAAACGTCGCTTATCTGATGATACAGGCACCTGGGCATGTGTTTGTGAGGGCTACTACTACTAATATTTAGGAGCCCTAATTTCATTACACACAAAGCCACCTTTTTCCACTCTCACGTAATGGAGATAATGTAATGATGCCTAAAACAAACAAACAAACAAAATAAAAGCACCGAACAATGAAACTGTTAAAAAATGGATTAAACGCCTCGCTAACTTTTAGCTATTTGAAACCACTGAAAACCAGTCTACTGGTTAGGAAACCATTAACAAGCAACCCAGTCGCTGTTTATAGGCAGAAAAGGCCGCTATCATATCATGCCGTAGTTTCAAAACAGAGAGTTAAAAATTAAATGATGTGTTTATAGCTACAGTACCTTCTATTGTGGTTGACTTCTTCTTAGCGTTCTTCGTCTTCTTCATGTTCTTCTTATTGGCGGTTTGAAAAACCTGCTTAGCGCCACCCACAGGATTAAACAGTACTGCAATCAAGTGTTAACTGTCAATGAGTCTTTCACATCACTGCTGAGGAATTTTAGCCCACTCTTCTTTGCAGAATTGTTTTAATTCAGCCACAGGGGAGGGTTTTCAACTTGAAAATCTCCCATTAATGCCATTTTTGCCCAGTCTCTTTCTTATTGTTGAATCATGAACTCTGACCTTAACTAAGGGAAACGAGGCCTGCAGTTCTTTAGATGTTCTTGTGGGTTCTTTTGTAACCTCTTGGATAAGCTGTTGATGTGCTCTTGGAGTAATTTTTTTAGGGCAGACACTCCAGGGAAGGTTTAACGCTGTTGCAAGTTTTCTCCAGTTGTTGCTCTGAACGTGGTTCACCAGAGTCCCAGAGCCTTAGAAACAGCTTCGTAACCCTTTCCAGACTGATAAATGTCTGTGACTTTGTTTCTTTAGATCATGTCATACTGTGTTCCTTTTTAAGAGCTTTTTAGATCTCGTCTGCTTTACTTTGTCAGACAGGTTCTATTTAATTGATTTCTTGACCTTGCAGAAATCAGACCTGATGAATCAATGTCTTTCTCACACAGGGCCAGGTAGATTTGGACAGATTTTTTTCCCTTATTAAAAACCACATTTTGTGTTTGTTTGATATGAAACAAGACTGCAAAAAAAACAAACTGCAGTATTGACACATTTAAACTTTGTCATCTTCACACTTCATTCATCTGACATCTTTGAAACAAAAGTGATAAACAATGCAGAAGGTTTAATAAATAGTGAAAATGTTGTTGCACTTAGAGGTAATCTTAAGTGTATTTCCCATGTAAGTTTACCATAGAGTCTAAAATATGGAAAGTAATAGTAGTACACTGCAACATGGGAAAAGAGAAAAAGACAAGAAACTGGAGAGCTAGTATGTATGCACACATTAAAACTCAATAGCACACTAGGTACAAACAAATACATTTTATTTATTCAAAGGCATTTTTTGAAGGGTAAAAGCAAAAAAAGGATAGATAAATTCGTGTGTTGGGGCTGAGTATTTGTTCATAAATCTACTGGATGTTTGACCAGTGTGTTGCTCGAAGATTAAAACAGACGAGCTTGTACACATGGTGTAGTTTTCTGCTGGTCCACTGGGTGTCAGTAGCAGACAAATGTTCAATCTGATGATGTGACTTCATGACAAAAAAATGTTAACAAATCACTGAAGCTGCCACAGAAGCTGCAACAGAGGACAAAATAAATAGTATCTTGTAATTTAATTGGCTTTTAAAACAATACAAGGAAATGAGCCTTTAACAAGCAGAAACTGGCAATTGAAAAACTGCCAACCTGTGGAAAAAAATTCAGCAAAATATACACTAACAACATTATGGAGCAACATGAGACTTTAAATCAATGTGGAATTAATACTTCATTAATCATTAGAAATATTTCAGATGCAAAAAAGAACGAAGAAGCCCCATAAATACAGTTTTGGTTTCAACAACTCAATTTTTTTCTGCCAGTATGACCTTATGACATCTACGTGGGTATAAAACACACTACAAGAAAAGTATACTAATAAATTCACCCTAAAGATAATAACGTGTTTTTATGTTGGATATCTACAACTGAATTGAAAGGGACAGTTCATCCCAAAGAAATTCAATTTCATTTTTGCTCTAAAGATTGATTTGGTATGAGTTGCCCAGTTTTGGAGCCATCTGCTGTAGAAATGTCTGCTTTCTCTGGATAAAATAAAACCAGATAACATGGCATTTGTTTTGTGGTGCTAAACATGGCTTTCTTGGAATCATAACCCAGTTACTCAAAAAAAAAAAAGTTCACAAACCTTGTTACGAATAGTTTTTTGTATTACTGGGTCATGATTTCTAAAAAGGAAAAGACCAGAGTATTTTTATTTCTTTATTTGTTTTGGTTAAAGGGTGGGATTTTGCTCTGAGAAGTCAGACATTTCTAGGGTGACTCATGCCAAAGCAGTCTAGATGAATAAATAACAATAAACTCCATGGGGAAAATATGTTCATTTAACTTGGTGAAAGATTAGATGCCGTATTCAAAACGTTGATTTATCCACAATTAAATATTGGTCTGCTTTAAAAATCATTACATCATAACTAAAGTAGAGTCAACATTAACAAACATTTTTAATAAAGGCATTTGATTACAAGAGGCTTTTTACTAAGTGAAACACTAATGACGACAACTTGACAAAACGCATGAATAACATGGTAATCTTGGCCTTTAACACGCCGTTTTGTTCATTTTCAAGTATCGACTTGGGATAGTAAAGCCAAATACCTTCAATTCTATGCCTTTTCACCCCAAATCTTCATCACTGGTGAGCTAGCGGGTTACAAACTTCTGTGGTCCAAGCTTAATCTAACATTTCTGTTTACAAAAAAATCAGCACAGTTCATCTCTGAAGTAATCCAGCTCAACTATGATCGCTGCTTCCCATGCTGGTTTCAGTTCTTTTAAAGTAATGCAAGGAACTGCTGGCAGGTATAACATCCAGCTTATTATTAAAAGCTGGCACATGAGTAAGTGCACAGAGATGCTAGAAATGTTCCAGTAATGGACCAACCAGTAACCCGGCCAGAAAGGGGAAAAATATGGTAATTACTTCGTACATCGCCAGTCGCATGATGCTATAATCTAATAAACAGTGGTTTCAAAAGAATAGCTTCAAAGAAGCTGTGAACAAAACAAGCATAGTAATAACAAAGAAATGATCATTCTTCTTTGAAGTTTACACATTTCTATGTCATTTTAAATCCCAAATATCACAGCAATTCATTGGTTCCTTTCTAACCATTAAAACACAAATAGTAACATAAGAACATAACAAATAGGTTAAAATCCTACATCTTGTATCTTTAACTACTGATTCACTACACTTCTACGCTGTGGTTAATATATGTTTATTTATCTGCCTTTTATTTCACAGATATATATAACATTTTTATCATTTGAGTCTAACCTCAACTATACACACACGGCAAATATGTACAAAATAAAGTGTGTCAACTTTAGCTTCACAAAAAAAAAAAAAAAAAAAAAAGCTTTTAAAAATTTTAAAA
>VUQG01033678.1:11191-23053 GCA_015106755.1 Etia nguti | reverse complement strand
CACGTCCGCTAGCCCGGCCGTCGAGAGCGAGCGAGGGAGGGAGACCTGGAGCTGGGTGTGGTTTGGACTCGATATACTGGGAGGTCTACGTGTGCGCGCGCGCGTGTCGATGATAGGTGACAGGAATTTGGGGCCCGGCGGGGGAAAAAAAGAGAAAAGAAAAGAAAAAGAAAGTGTGGTGAAAAAAATCCTTATGGGAGGAATTTTGAAAGTTTGTATTTCCTCACATGGCTACAGTCTGAATGAGAGAAAACAAACGGAAGGAGTCCGAGGACAGGGAGGGAGACAAAAGGAAATTAAAGAGATAAAAGGGGATGAAAAGTGAAGGAAAGGAAGGAATGAAGAAGGAATACTGAAAAGTGGTGAGGAGCGGAGAAACAGTTGTCTCTGTTACCTGTGTTTCCTTTATTTAGAATTTATTTAGTATTCCTTGGGCTGGTTTCAGTGGGCTGGTTTCAGTCATTATGCAAATGTACTGTTTATAAGATTGGGGAAACCTGCAGTCAGCTGAGACTGAAGAAGTCACTTGGATGAGTGACGAAACGTTTCTCCCACAAAACGCTACGTCCAGATGAACAGAATCAACTTTTGGAGATTTACTTTCCTGGATGATTGAGAATGCATCAAGACATTTAGTATTCCTTCATTTTAGAGGTCAAAATATTGGAATTGCTGCTGTGCTGTGTTTGCAGGACTTTCCCCCCCTTTGTATTCTTATCCACCTTAAACACTCCTTTTTCATTGTTGTGGTATTTCTGGACTTTACCTCCGAGGCCCAGTGTGGGCAGCGTTTGGATTTTCTGCTCATAAAGTTTGGTTTCCAAGTATAGCACTGCTTTCTTGGCGGGCTGCCACGGCTTGTTATAATTAAAAGTTCTTTCTCTTAGTTGCTGCCACAAATTTAAAACAACTGCTTCTTGGAAGGCCCACGGTTTACATCCACACAAAGAGCAATCATGAAAAGGCAAGCAAAGAAAAAGAGATCTCCCTCTTTAAGCTCTCACACATCGCTGCTTTGCAATCAGATTCCTGCCCTGTGTCTGTTTGCTGACAAGCACTACCAGTCTCTACCACTCCAATATGTCATGTAAAAGTACACTATATTGCCAAAAGTATTCACTCACCCATTCAAATCATTGAATTCAGGTGTTCCAATCACTTCCATATTCACAAACATTTTTTTAAAGAATGGGTCGCTCTCAGGAGCTCAGTGAGTTCCAGCGTGGTCATAGGATGCCACCTGTGCATCATATCTAGTCATGAAACTTTCTCACTACTAAATATTCCACAGACAGCTATTAGTGGTATTATAACAAAGTGAAAGCGATTGGGAACGACATGAACTGGTAGGCGATGTAAAATCACAGAGCGGAGTCAACGGATGCTGAGGCTCATAGTGCACAGAGGTCACCAACCTTCTGCCGAGTTAGTCGCTACAGACTTCCAAAGTTCATGTGAGTTTCAAATTAGCTCAAGAACGTGTATCAGACACTACTGGACACTAGAGCAGTGGCGACATCTTCTCCCCCAGAAGAGTTTAAGCTGTTATAGCTGCAAAGGGTGGGCCGACATCATACTAAACTCCATGGATTAAGATTCACTCAAGTTCATAAGTGTGTTAAGGCAGACATGCAAATACTTTTGGTAATATAGTGTATTTTTGTATGGTATACAGTTGATGTAGTTTTAGTTAAGGTCAGTATAGTTTCATTAGTCTGAAACATTCGCCTAATGTAACAGAACAATCTAGCAATTTATGCGTGACGGTGTCTTGCAAAGATGTGGATGAGATAATGAAACTTAGAGGGCGTTTGATAGAAGTGAAGCTAAAGTCAGAAGCTGGACATCTTGGTGTCGCATAGAGACTTAAAAAAACAGAGGCTGCTCAGAATTAACAATGTCTACTTATAGGGCGTGGTGATAACAAGACTGCATGAAGAGAGCCAGAATATTAAAGATCATGGTGTCATAGTTCTTGTTTATATTCTTGGACAAAGCTTCCTCTTGTTTCCAGTATTCATACCAAGCTAGAGGTTGGAGCGTCTCACTCATCTGTCTCAGCCCAGAAGCACAAAATGAGCATCAAGTGAGTTCACAAAAGGTTGAAAAGTTAATCTATTCACTCTTATTGCTAATCTCAATAGGTCCATTCAATGCAAACACATAGAAAGTCTTGAGGAATCATACAAAGTAATTCAAAGAACCTTATTGATAGTTTTTCTTGTATGGGGTGAACGAAGCCTTCAATAATGCGGATGCAACAAGCACACACAAAATAGGAATAAACTTTTTTTTTTAAATTTAAAAATATGCTTCATAAGAGCCCAGTTTAAACTATTCATAAATGTACTAACAGGGGCGATGCCATGTGCTGAAGAGGCATGTAAAGGTAAGATGAATAAATAGAAATAATTTCTCATTTTGTTTTACTTACTCCAATGTTCCCACATAAGTGTTTTCATGTATTTACCACTAAGGGCATTTATATAATGTCACGCCCATCTCTAAAGGCGTGTCCACTGTGGGACTGAGCCTGCAAACAACTCTCCCATCAAGACTTGCCATTTGCAAATAACTGACAGCCTAACTTAAAACTCAACAACTCTTGTTACCACTTTTTTTATACCTGCCAAGCTTACATTGTGAGTTTAGGGCATCTTTGTCTCCCCTGCCTTGCTGGCTGGCGTAACCGTTCTGACGAGGTGGAATTCTTTCCTGTGGTCATAAGGAAGCGGTTGGTAAAGACAAGCACGAGGGAATGAAGAAGGCATTGTCCGAGCTCATTGTGCAGCCCATAATTCCGTGCATTTTCCTGGCAGCCACAGCTCGTGACTGCCGCCAGTGCGAGAATGGCTGCAAATGCGAAAAAAGCTGATATTAAGCATCACGTTCATAGTGAGGCACCAGTGTTGTGCCAGCCAGACACATGGCATTGGGCTGCTTCGTTCAAGAGCACCACTGATTTAAAACAATAGAAGGAAATGGAGCTTAGAGGCATAACGCTAATATCCTGGTTAAATAAAGCTTCAAAGCTCATGTCCAGACAGTGTAAGATTTTCATTGAAATGAATGTATGTTCAGGATGTCCTGGTTAAACTCAAACGTGGATATAATTAAAACAGACAATTCAAGGGCTTTTTGGAAGAAATTAATTACTTTGATGTATCTTGATGTCGTTGTTTTTTATAGCAAAGAGGGCAGGAAAGCTGCTAGGATCCTTTTTTTTTAAAAAGCCTCAGAATACCCCGGTCATGTTGCTGTGCGAGAAGAAGGTTATTGTGGACAAAGAAAACACTGAGCTTCCCTTGTTGTGCAAATAATGTACGCATATTTTTTAAGAATGGACACATAATGTGTTGTGCAGGACGAGATAGGAATGGATGGAATCTGCTGTGGAGCTGATGGCGCCACATTCCAATTAATACAATGGATTATCCCTCATTTGCTGTCATTACGTATTCTCCTTATTGGATTCCTTCAGCAAGCGTGTCTCCACTGAGCAAAGTATAGTTCTACAATTTTAAGAAAGTAACTTAAAACAATATTCCAGGATGTTTTTTGTCTTCTCTGTCATTTTTTTAAACTTATTTTGTCTGCCTGCTTTGGTTTAAGCCTGGTGTTATACACTTGTTGTTCGTTTCAACATGCCTTGTTGCACAGCAAACACACCCATTCGCACGCAGATGCACGCACATCCAAAGCCTGTACCTGTTTAAACAACAAAGCAGTCCCATCCTCTTTAGCCCCTCAGGTGTCCGACCCCTATACCACTGCTATAACGCATAAACACACCATGCCGGAGAGGGTGCAAACTGGTTTCACCCCTCTGCAAGGTGTTGGGTGTCCATCACACATAAATGAGAGACTTACTCATGCAAATACACACAAACCCACATACAAGTATGTCACTATGGACACATATCAGTGGCCTGCTATTGTTGTAGACATATAGGTGGTAACAAAAAGCTCAAACCCATCTCCACCCAAAACCCTGCAGCAAAGGATGTCAGGGAAGCAGAATTAGATTTTTGCTCTCTTACTGCTGTCCTGTTTGCACAAAATTGAGATATGATGTAAAGTTGTTTGGGACGATTTGCAAATTATTTCAAACCTTTAACTAAGAATACCCTGATACACTAATAGGGTTAAATCTTAACCATCCAAAGAAAGAAGGAAAAAAAGGTATAAAAACAAGATCCAGAAGTTCAGAAACCAGCATCTGTAGTGGTCTGTCTGGGAGTTAGTGGTTAGCTTGGACCCCAGTGATAGCATGTGCTGCCATTCAGATAACGTTTTCTTTGTTTATCTCAGCAAGACAATGCCAAACTGTATTTTTCACATATTACAGCAGCGTGGCAGCAATGCTAAACTGGCCAGCTTGTGGTTCAGACCTGCAACATTATGAAATGAAAAAATATGAAAAATGAGGTCCGAGACTGTGAAGCACAGTAACTGCTCTTGTTCTCCTCCAGAAGAAGTGACGTAGCAACATAACAAACTTGGACATCCCAGCATTTTTTGGAAGTGTAAATTCAATACGAGGACATATGCTCACTGGACACTATTAGTTACACCTTGCTAGTACTAGCATTCTACCCCTGGAACTGCCTTAATTTTTTTGTAGCATATATCCAACAAGGCTCTTCAGAGATTTTGGTCCATATTGACATGATAGCATCATGCAGTTGCTGCACATCCATGATGTCAATCTCCTATTACACCACATCCCAAAGGTGCTCTATTGGATTGAGATCTGGTGACTGGGGAAGCCATCTGAGTACAGTGAACTCATTGTCATGGTCAAGAAACCAGTTCAAGATTATGTTAGCTTTGTGTGTGTGCATTACACAGTTTGAAAGACCTTTCAGAAGATGGGTACACTGTGGTTATAAAGCGACAGGCATGGCCAGCAACAGCACTCGTGGAGGCTATGGTGTTTAAATAATGCTAAAGGGCCCAAAGTCTACCAAGAAAATAGCCCTCATGCTATTGCACCATCACCACCAGCCTGAACCGCTTATATGAGGTAGGATCCAATCTTCTGTTGTCAGGACTGGCACACAGTGTGGTCTTCAGCTGCTGTAACCCATCTGCTTCAACAGTCGACGTGTTGTGTATTCAGAGATGAACTTCTGCATACCTTTATGGCAGCAAGTGGTTGTTTGAGTTACAGTTGCCTTCCTGTCCTCTCTAAGCAGTTTGGCCATTCTCCTCTGACCTCTCACATCAACATAGCATGGCACCCAGAGAAATGCAGCTCACTGGATATTTTCTCCTTGTCAGACCACTCTCTGTAAACCTCTGAGACGGCTGGAAAATCCCAGTAGATCAGCAGTTTCTGAAATAGATTGCCTGGCACTAACAACCATGCCATGTTGAAGGTCAGATAAATCATCTTTCTTCCCCATTCTTGAACTTCAACAGGTGGTTTGGACCGTGTCTGTATGCTTAAAGGCACTGAGTTGCTTCCATGCGATTGGTTGATTGGATATTTGTGTCAGAGAGTGGTTGAACAGGTGTGCCAAATACAATGATCTCTGCATGTGTTTAATTAATTCACATAATGTTATATATTTATTTAAATGCATATGGTCATGGGCCCGTTGCCTTGAGAGCAGTCTGCTCACAAAAACTAGCATATTAAACAGTTTCATTTCAGAAACAGACACACCCAGCCCACACTGTGAGGGCCACTGTTAGTTATGCACTGTTAGTACTGCTGCTCATGTCCCAGAGACCCAAATGCTGAATTGTGCATTTACACTTTATTTTAAACATTGTGAGTGATAGCAAAATAGTCTAAACTGTAAGTTGGAAGAAACTCAAATACTCCTTTAAAAAGTGTTCTTAAACACAAGTCATGCAAAATTGCCTCCCTGTCCACTCTGTTCTGATCTTAATCATATTAATACTCATCCAAAGACATTTATGTTACGTGTGACCATTAAAACTGAAATCCCCCAACTCCCCCCAATTTGTTTTATTCTGCAGTGCTTCTACCACTAGAAGCACACCACACACACACACACACACACACACACACACACACACACACACAAAGAAACACAACGATCTCCAGCCAGACAGGAAGCACCCCCACCTCCTCTGTTCCTGTTTCTCATAGCGTGCACAAGAGTGTATGTGTCTGTGTGTCCACACTCACTCCTGGTACTCTAGGCAATCAGCAGGAGGCAGACTGAACAAGGCAGGAAAAAACTACACAAAGCCAAGAGATAGAAGATAGTGCTGGACAGAAGCAATATTATTGGTGAGGGGGAAAAAAATATGCAGAAGATTATACATTGAGAAAGAAAGTGAGCCAGAAAGATGTGATTGCAGAACAATGCTGGCAGTCAGGCTCTTTTCTTCACCTCTCTCTTCCCTCCCCCTTCCTAGACGGAGGGAGAGGCTCAGGCAGTGTTGACACTGATGCAGATACATTTAAAATGACTGCATTCGCTTTTAGAATTACACGGCAACACAAACAATCATACTTTTTTCAGTTTTGCTGAAGATGTGTGTGATCCAGACCTTTCTGTCAAACACTGGCCAAAGTAACCTCATGCCAGAATATTTGTTATCTGGGAGTTTCAGTTAAGGAAGGCCAAAACTCCTCTAACATGCTTGTACAGTGTTTGTCCTGAACAATAAAGAAAGTCACAAACGTATCCAAGCTTCCTGTTTTAGAAGTCAAGGCTCACTGTTTAAAATGAAAAGAGGAGGACCACTTTGGGGTCTGCACAGCTTCAGAGACATAATAAAAAGTGGTCATCTTATTCGTGTTAGAATTATCTTTATGCTTCTATCATCAGCCTGTGTTAGATGCCAAGTATAAGCAAGAGAAATAATTCAGCACCAAAACACCTGTCATTACTTTTCCTGCTATTATTTCCTTTCTCTCACCCCACCCTGGTGAGCTGGCGTAGCCAGGCCAATCTGGCTGAAGCCAAAATATTGTGCACACACACACACAAACGGACAAACACAAGCTACTTTCCGTTGGATTTGCATCCCTACATTTCCATTCATTTGCATAAGCATCTGGCCACAGGATGCACAGAACTTCAGACACAGAGAGATTTTATAAAGTACACACAAAACAGAAAATGAAGAAACCGAGAGCAGAGACTGCGTAATTTAGGCAGCAAAAGGTCTGCGGCTTTCTAATGCATAAAAAACCAACGGGTCAAAAAGGATATGACAACTGGAACTGTAGGTCTGATAAAAAGGCCAACATTGAAGATCTGCAGTCAGTAATCATGTTTTATCAGCATTTTCTTTCTAAGCTAATGAACGCGGATCACCCGCAAAAATATACATACATGCAAACGCACGGTTCCCTGCACGTGCACAATGTTCTCTAACCGCCTAATTATTAGCATAACAAATATTTTGAGATCAAGGTGATATTGAAAGCCGGACAGGTATGAATGTATGCTGTAAACTAGTCTGGCAGTGTTCATCCTTTTCACCCTTGCACAAAGAAGCAGATAACAGTACTGCAGGTGGGTTAAGGGCCTTCTATGGCCACACCCGGCTCTCCCAGAGTGACTGCCTGTTTTCTGGAATCAAGTCCATGCTCTTGACACAGCAAGGCTGAGCTACCTGTACAACCTCTGTAGGATCCAGGCATTTCCTCATATTACCAGTAGTGACTCTGACCCTAGCCAAATAGAAAAACAGTGAAGAAAGAGTCAGAAAATAAGAGGAGGGAAAAATGTGAGTGGCCTTCACACATAAAACCATTTTTGTGTTGGGGTTTGTCTCATTGTTGCCCCTCTAGTGCACCTGTTGGTAATTTCATTAATAAAAAAGCAGCTGAAACTGATTAACAACCCCCCTCTGCTATTTAACTGACTTGATGCTATACTCTGACAGAAAAACTGTCCCTTTAAGAAATCCAATGAGCTAAGCTCAAAATGTGTGTAAGTTTCATGTTTATAGATACAAAAAATATACAGTTACTTGCTGTTACATGACAAAATGCTCTTGTTGGACAAGCTATTTTCATTGTGCTCGACCTTTGTGCCCCTTGACTGTTGGAAAGCGAATTTGTGAGTCCAAAAATAGCAAAACACGAATTCCTTTGTGAAACACAAAACTTACCGTGCCCGTTAGCATGCATATTTCCTGATGTCAGACTGACAACACAATCTGCGAACAGCAAATATTGCATTTGTCATTTGTACAGTAACAAAAGTATTTCTCATCATGTGTACATGAACGCAGTGAAAATACTCTTATGTCTAACATTGTGTGGCCAGAAATAGGCCGCTGGCCAAGCTAATCTTCCTTCCTATCACGCATACACAACCGGCTTCCCGTCCTTGGGTCCTTGGAACAAAGATAATCACCCCCCCACCCCTCAGCCTCAACTGTTGCACCCAAGTACAAGAAGACACATAGAGAATCTAGAAAGAGCAAGCAAGATAACAATGGTTATCCTGGAGTATTCTGCTCTGACGGTGACAGCTGTAATCGAGCAAGGGGCACGAGCCAGCCCTCCCCTTTAGTGAGCGTGACCCCTGTTACGGCCTACAACAGTACTCGTGTTTTGGAGGCTCGGCTTCCTTTTTTGGCACACATGCTGTAAGGGTGAAGGCTTAATCTAAGGTAAGGCTAAAAGTAAGTCTCCGTAAATCAGGATAATGTCCTCTGACATGGTATTAAATTGTGTGTGTGTGTGTGTGTGTGTGTGTGTGTGTGTGTGTGTGTGTGTGCGTGTGTGTGTGTGTGTTAGTGTGTCATCCCCCTGCACTGTCTTGGAGGCTGCAGGTCAAAGGTGAGGTATTATTATAGCAGCCCACATTTACACACACAATGATTACACTGTCTGTGCTTCACAAAAGTCCCCAGTTTACTAACCCCTCTGATTACTCGTGTTTACTTATGAACACAAAGCAGATGCCATTGCAGTGTTGTGAGTTTGTTTGGGGGGCACCATTTAATTAGCTCGGTCCTGGGAGCAGGGGGTGCATGTGGTCAGTGGTTTGGGTTGTTAGTGGGTGAAATGGAGGCTGGGGGATGGAAGCATCAAGACAGAGTTGATGTCTGGGATTCCTCTGGCTACAGCCTGACCAAAATAACCGCAATAACCATCTGAAATTCTTCTCCCTCTACAAAATGTATGTACATGATGTATAATGCTGTTGCTTCTCTTTGTGTAGGATATTTCCCTTGCATGCAAAATGTGTTATCTGAAACTATGTCTTTAGGCACTTTTTTAATAGCAGCCTGTCACAATAACACATCTTTTTTTCCCCATTTATTTAGCTGAATCTTCAAAAAGTATCAAAAGATAACACAGTTTGACATCAATAAAATAGCAGTTTTGCACCAACAAAGTGATTCCCACAGAGCTATCATTCAGCACAGTGTGCACTGTGCCCTTAGATAATTTGAGTAAACTGGACAAGTGGAAGACGAAAGAAGAATTGGCAGGCCTAAAAATTCTACAGCAGATGAATAGAGTCTAAAAGTCATGTCCTTAAGAAATATGAAAAAATCCTATAGACGGGATCTCGAAGATGCATCCAGCCCTTCAGTTGTTCCATCTACTGTTCACTAAAGCCTCATCAGAAATGGTCTCAGTGGAAGGGTGGCTTTGAAGAAGCCATTCCTAAGGTAGTGAGAGAAAAGCCTGAGGTATGCTGAATTACACAAGAACTTGAGCTAAACAAGAGCTGGTGTTATAGAGTGATGTTGTTCCAAAGTTGGAATTTTTGGTTAAAATCATCATCAGTGTGTCGAAGGTTTGTCAGGAGAGAGGTACAACAGTGAGCGTCTACAGCCGTCTGTTAAACACAGCAGAGGCTCTGTCACGGTTTGTCAGACAGTGGTGTTGGGGAGCTTGTCAAAATTGATGGAATTATGAACACAGAAAAGTGCCATCAGATTTTAATCCACCATGCAATACCATATGGAAAGCATCAACAGCTTCACTTCTCAGCTTGACTATGATCCCAAGCACATAAATGGGAAACTCATTCAGTGTGTCATTCAAGCTCAGTCATGGATTGGCCTCCTCGGAGGCTGGACATCAACATTATTGAAGCAGTTTGGGATCATGTTCACAAAGAATGGAACAAAAGGCCGCCAAGATCCGAATGTAAATGTCCTTCAAGAGGTCTGGAGACCTATTCCTGAAGACTACTTAAAGAAATGACAAGAAAACTGCCTAAGAGAGTTCATGATGTGCTGAAAAATAAAGACGTCATTAGAAAGCTTGTTGGAATTGCACAAACTGTTTGGGTTTTTTTTAATGTTCTGATAAATCACTGCAGCTATTTCCTATAGAAATGCAGAGTGGGTCAAGAGCCATGGCAGTGTATTTCCAACAACATAAAACTAATTCTTTTCAGCCTCTCATTTGTCAGTGAAAATTAATGAATGGAGACTCCATGCATTCCAGGAGAAGTGTGTAGCTGTCTGCATCCCCGGACCAACAAAGGGAGTTGCCACTAACAAGGCGTGGCTCTTGCAAATAAAGAGCACAGTTTTATTATTTTTTTTGTTATATACTTTTATACGATTTCGTCACACAGTGAGTTTGACCCAACTTTAGGCCGCAAGGTGTCTCATCTATTGACCGGCATACATCACTTCAGTGTGCGCTATTAACTAAATATGGCTTGGAAGAGTAACAACATTTATTTGCATGCGTTATTACTTGGGCAACATCCACAGTCATTTATGCACACATACACAATGTAAGACCTTATGGTGTTGTGAAGCTGTTTTGCATAGCCTCTATTTAATCCTAATGTGGGAGTGGGTTACTTTGCATTTCCGTTGCATTGACAAAATGACAAACAATCCTTTTTCTGTTAGTGCTGAAGGAACCTTAAGAAAGGCAAAAATGTGTGAGACACTTTTGAGTTTACTAAATTTAAACGAGAAACACATCTGTTGCAATGTCCAGAAACAGAAGCCAAGTGGGTGCAGTTTAAGACAGTCTCCAAGGGGATGACCTTTCATGTCTATAGCAACTGAGAATATCATATGAGAAGGAAGAAAGAGGAGGAGGAGTTCTAACAAACAAAAAAAGTGAAGAGGCAAGATCTGAAGCAGGAAAATCATCGAGGTCGAATCAAAACTAAGTAATTCTGTTTTTGGAAGCGTATCTATAGATGCAAGCTCTGCTCTGTCACTCTTACTAATAACACCACAGCTCAGTCAAATGATTTCTCTACACAAGTACAAAAAATACACAGCGGCTGAGCGCAATTAGACTCTTGAACGAATGCTAGTTATCAGATGTAATTTAATATTTCCGGCCACGTCTTTGTTCTACTGACTTACTCTAGGAAACGAAAAAGTGAAGAGTTCACCCTTCAAACCTCAAATAAAATCCACAAACACTTTGTTTCCAACTGTGTTTCATTTTCTTCACACTGAGCTTTGTTAACTTCATATCCTGGTCACACCCATATTTTTTTTTTCTAAACTGCTTACTTCCTCTTTCCTCTTCACTTGGGTGACATCTCTGGCCCACCATATACACACACACACGCACACACACACGCACAAACACACACACACACACACACACACACACACAGAAAAGTCCCTCTACTAATCCTAATAGAAAATTGTGAATTATGTTAAGACTGGCTGTGTGTGTAAATGTGTGTGTGGTACTGCTCCCAGTGTGATGGCTTGAGTTTGTGCTGAGTAACTCTGTGACTCAATTACTCTGTGTGTGTGTGTGTGTGTGTGTGTGTGTGTGTGTGTGTGTGTGTGTGTGTGTGTGTGTGTGTGTGTGTGTATCTATCTATCTATCTCCACAGTGGGAACATGGTGAGAGTGATCCTTTGTGTTTTATGCACACCTTCTGTTATGTTGCTCCTTATGATCCTGTGA
>VUQG01033663.1:0-14770 GCA_015106755.1 Etia nguti | reverse complement strand
GGGCGCCTCCTGGGTGAGGTGTTCCGGGCATGTCCCACCGGGAGGAGGCCCCGGGGCAGACCCAGGACACGCTAGAGAGATTACATCTCTCGGCTGGCCTGGGAATGCCTTGGTGTTCCCCTGGATAAGCTAGAGAAGGTGGCTGGGTAGAGGGAGGTCTGGGCTTCTCTGCTTAGGCTGCTGCCCCCGCGACCCGGCCCCGGATAAAGCGGAAGAAGATGGATGGATGGATGTTATGTATGTATGATTTAATCTCTTTGTTTTCTGAGTTACCTCAGTGGCAGCTGCTCCCAGTCCCTTGGTTGACAAGCTAAAAGGTGGAAAAGGGGCGGAGCAAGCCTATGTGGAGACCTGCAAATTGGGTCATACCACAGTTCTGGGTCATGGGGGGAAATGGAATTTGTTATGTTAGTTTTAGTTGGGTTTTGTGTGTTCTACGCCTTTATGTGTTTTTGTTGGCTGATCAGCCAATGTTTAAGTTTCCCCTTTGTCTCGTTTAGGTAGGTTAGTTTGTTTGAGTTAGTATTATTGTTTGTTGCCAGCTTTTGAGAAGAGTTCTGTTACTTTGACCTCTTTTATGGGCCCAAGATTTTGAATTCTCTGTATAATTTCACCAAGTGTGTTTTAGGGTCAAATAAAATAAACTTTATTTGCACTTTAACCTGTGCCTGACGTTCCTTCACTGCTTGGTCCATCACAATACTCAAAAGTTAGAAAGGATAGCATTTCTCATTTTTAATTTTGATTCAAGTGTACAAAAATATAAGCAAGTGTGATTGCACAGCTTGTGTACTCGGGACCGATCATTCGGACAATTAAGTCGGTGACTTTCGTCTGTGAAGTAATGACAGGCTGCTTTCACTCACTGTCATAGAGTAGATAGCACTGCCTCCATCTAAGTGAATAGAAGAGATGAGCTGTATACTGAGCAGGGTCCGAGTGCAGCCAACATTCTCAGCCCCACCAGGTTAACATTTTTACAACTTAGCCTTGTATGTTGACTAAGAACCAAAAGGCTTAATACAAACGATATTTAGGAGTCAATAAATTAGTTTTTTTAATTTTTTTTAAAATTTTACTTTGATTGCACGTAAACTTCAGAGTGGCAGACCTTAAAGCTACCGAGGTCTCAGACTTAGGATCGAAGATGGTGGCTAAATATTGGTGGTGCCAGTATAAATACTCACGTATGTTGCTGTTGCCATCCCGTTTTCATTAGTAGCAAGCAAGCTAAGCGCAGGGATGCGCGTGCCCTTTGCGCGGTGTAGTGAACAAGGGAAAAAAGAGGGTCAAAGTATTAGTGAAATCTATCCTTAAAAAAAATCTAAATGGGACAAATTATAATTTCCTTTAAATTTTAAAATAAAAAGATGTTATCAACATAGAGGTTATTTAGGATAAATTAAATAATTGAATTAAATGAAATAGTTTAGATAGCCTGTGTTCCTATTTCATTTTTTAACTTGTTCCCACAAATGCAACACCCAATCTCATACATTGTTTGTTCTATATACAGTGATCTCTAACTAGTTTGTCAAACAGAGCAACCTCAGCCTCGTTTCAAATAATAACTTTAAAAGATGATATGAAGCATTTTTAAGTAGAAATAACTTTCTTCATGACAAGCTAGCTGGTGTTATCTGTTAAAAGACCTTTAATGAGTAGGTAAAGTTCTAGAATAAACCAATAAATTGCATTATCAAAAATAACCTTATGATTTTCAAACTGTTAGAATTCACTTTTTACTTACCATGTTTTATTTCATAGTTGTGGATCCAGTGATATCTGATCAGGTCACAGTCTAGTTGAAAAAAGGCAGTTTGTGAAGAATGTTGTGGCTTCTTCTGAGGCTTATCTTCAACCCAAACAATTGGGTAAAATTTTGATCCAATATTTTATCAAAGCTGCCCAACCTATGACCCAACAGAATTAGTCAAGCTGTGGAGTGAATTGAAGAACCCGGCACATTACCAACCCAACTAATGAGTCATGACTTTTTAACCCATATTTGGTCACAATAACCCAACTTACGAGCCTACGGCTTTTACCCAGCAGTTGAGTTATGAAAATAACCCAGCATTTTTAAGAGTGTACTCAGTCACAATGTCATGGAGGGGGACATGTGGCAGTCCAATGGTGGACTTCTTCTTTGGTGACATGGTGCCAGTAAGAGACATCGCTTTTGGGCCACATTGAGTCTTTTGCTGATTTTGGCTGATGTTTTCCACGTCTCACAAGCATAGATCGCAGTAGGTATAACGAAGGAGTTGAGCAGAGTAATTTTTGTCACCAGATTGATCTTTGGGAATCTCGCTGGACACTATTGAATGCCTTTGTGAAATCAATGAAAGCAATTGATAGACGCTGTTGGTATTCCAAACTTTGTTCGAACAATAAAGTTATTACATATATATTAAACACAAATGCGTGTAAAATCACAAAATAATATAGCAACAGAAATGTATATTATGAAATTCACAAGTTAAACATGGCCAAAAAAATAAATACATGTGCCATAACTAAGGTAGCACATAGATCGTCAGTTATAACGGAACAAGTGTCAGGTTTCAGCAGTATTTTAACATTGATTCAACATTTATTTAACACTTAGAATTCAGTCTTGAACTTTATTGATGATTTGTATGAAAAATCAACATGAAATCAATCTCCACTTTTCCCAAAAGTCTCAGGGATCATCAACATGTTTTTGGCACCAGTCTCTTTCTTATAGTGGAGTCATGAACACTGACCTTAACTGAGGCACTGTTTTTTCCCCCTTAATCATTTAGAAGCTGCACTTTGTGTTTACTTGTGTTATCTTTGTCTAATATTTAAATTAGTTTGATGATGTGAAACAATTAAATGTGACAAACATACAAAAACAGGGAAACCAGGAACAGGAGAAACACTGTTGCACCTGAACGTAGGTTTAAAGAGCCTCACCAGAAGTCTGGTTAGAGCTCAATCTGAGCTTAACCTGTTTGTTGCTCCAACCAGAAACTTTCATTGAAGTCTGTCAAACATCAGCGCAGTGACTTACTGACCCCTGCACCGTGATGAAGGATGTGTGGAGTGTGTAAGCAGGCCTGCAGTGTGACATTATTTTCTTAACTTTCTTTTCATATAGCAGAGGAAGTTTTATTTTGAAAGTCCTGTCAGGGCTCAGTAGTTTGTAGTTTGGAGACAGAGCAGAACTAAAGCTGGTTCAGCCTCTCAGAGTCTGATGATGGTCCAACTGAGCTCACAGCAGAAAGATGAAGCCTTCACAGCTGCCCCACTCCACCTTTATCCCCCCCAAACTCCTCCTGGACTCAAGAAGGTTTCGCCAGATCACTTCTGCAGTTCTCCATTCGTCCACCAGGCGTCCTCAGTGTACCAGCAGTCCCAGATCACCTGGACATCTGTTCAGGATTTCTTTATTAGATATTTTTTTCCACACCTGTGACCTTCATCAGGCTCTGATCAAAATGCGTTTTTTTAAATAATATTATTATTAATCTGTATGCGTGTCTGTTTGTGGGCCCCGTGTCTCTGTCTGACTGGACACTGATGACATCATGTGGTCCCTATCTCTGGGATTGGCTGCTGTGTGTGTTCGAGTTCAAAGAGATTCAGAGAGTGTCAGAGTCACAGAGCTGCTGATGAAGATGAAGGTGTGGGTGCTGCTCCTCGTCCTCTCCTCGGTCCTCTGTGTCTCTGCTGATCGTGAGTCTCTGAGTTACTCAATAACACTTGTATTTTAATCAACTTATTAAACAAATGAACTCTGTCAGAAGTCAGAAACAGAAGAGAGGAGCAGGCTCACACATTTATCACGTGATCGTTAAACTTCACCAGCTGATTACTGGGACACTGTTTGTGTAAATATGAGCTTTTCCACAACACAAACACTCTTCCCTAGCAGGGTCTGATAAAAAAATCAGAGAAAACACCAATATAAAAAATGTATATATTAAACCACATATATGTTGTTTGACTAATAGGTTAAAAAATAGACTTTAATGGACTCTCTATTTAAGGATTAAACCAACAGGCTGATGGTTCCTGTGTCACTCACATTTGCTGAGAGTCAGGACTGAATAACAGACACTGAATGAGCTCTCTGATCTCCTCAGGTCTCTACGAGATGAACTCCGTCAGCGGCTGTTCAGACACTGATGGAGAGGATGTGCTGATCCTGGATGATGAGGTGGTCTGGTACGCAGACTTCTACAAACACAAAGGAGTCGATTCTCTGCCAGCCTTTGCAGATCATCCAAGCTTTGAAGGACAGTATGAAGAAGCTTTGGCTAATCAACAGGTCTGCAGACAAAACCTGAAGATGGCTCGTACGGCTATGAAGGACTTCCCCAAAGAACTTGATAAACATAAATCATCAACCACACAGTCCACATGTAAAGAGCAGAAGTACATTCACAGCGTGGGAGTAAATGCTGTAAACATTTCACTCTAAGAGATTAAAAAAAGCTTTATGGCAGATAAATCATGGAGATCCAGGCTTCACAGGCTGACAGGTTAGATTGGTGAGGAGTAGTGAATTAAACTTTTAGTCAAACTACTGCAGGACATTCAATTCACAGAGGAGCTGTTTGGTTTTCAGGATCAAATCCGACCCTGTTTGTTTAATGTTGGCTAATTCTTCCAAAGGCTGCTCTGGTTTCTCAGTTGTTCATTTTAAAAGGACTTTATCAGCTGATGTTAATCCAGGCAGAAATGTTTTCATCACAAATTTGTTGAGTTAGCAAATGCTGTGAGTTTTAGTTACTTCTTTAAAAAAAAAACATGAACATGTCAGAAATGATTGTGGAAAAATCTCCAAAGTCATGTGAAGAAACAGAAAATATTTTCTAAATTCATCTTTCTGAGTTAACTTCAGTAATTACTTCCTGCAAAACATTAATGTGTCTTTTAGAGAAAGATATGAACAAACCTGAGTGGCCTTGTAGGTCAGTTCCTATCAGTCACATCTGTTATGACAGCCCGTCTAGATCGTGGCACTAATTAACCTGGGATGGTTTTACAAGCCCAGACTGCAGGCTTCAGGGGAATATATTACTTGGAAAGGCTAGAGGAACCAGTTAGGACTTCACAGTTTCTTTGTTTTCACGTCTTGTTGGTTATAAACTACAATAACACTTTGTGTCAGAGACTTTTTCATTGTAAGGTTACGAACTAGCAAATACTGGAGTTAAAAAACAACCACCACAGAGTCAGTGCAGGTCCAGCACATACTGACTTCTCTTCGTCGTGATGCTGGTGTATGTTGAGTGCAGTGTGTCGAGTGGTGTTGTGAGTAAACTGGATGTGTTTGTGCACAGATGCTCCTTACAGCGTGGACATCTACACTACACTAAATGTGGAGCTCGGAGTCCAGAACACTCTGATCTGTCATGTGACTGGTTTCTATCCTGCTCCCGTTAACTTCACCTAGACCAAGAACACAAAGAAAGTGGTTGAAGGAACCAGCATCACTGTTCCCTTATCCAACAAGGATGGTACCTTCAGCCAGACGTCCAAACTGGACTTTGTTCCAAAGGGAGGAGATGTGTACGTCTGCATAGTGGAACATGTGGCCCTGACCCAACCAATTACTAAAGTCTATGGTGAGAAAATTCACCTCAGTTTGTTTTAGATTTTTTCCATTCACAACAACAGTGATCTCAAGGTGATTTACATTCTAAGGCAAAGGCTCCATGTGTGCGAAGTAATGGAAGTGTGTTCAATGATCAGAGCCCTGTGAGCCTCCATGACTGAGTGACTGTTTCCAGATGTGAAGGTTCACGTCTCTCTCTGTCTCTGCAGTTGTGGAGAACGTTGAACCCATTCTGGGACCTGCAATATTTTGTGGAGTGGGTCTGACTGTCGGTGTCCTCGGTGTGGCAGCAGGAATCTACCTCTTCATCAGAGGGAAAAAGTGATGCTGATTGGTTGATGCTAATGTTTTGAAGTCCCCAATATTGTTTTTAACATTTTGAGGTAGACACCGTCCACTGATGAACTGATTTTTATATGATTCATTACAAATGAAACATCTGGAGGAAAACTGTGGCAGCAGGTCAGAATGATCTCAGACCCTCCTCATCCTCACTGGGACTGATTATTGATGTGAACCAGAAAGTTTCACATCATTAAAGATTTACTGAGGAAACTTTGATTTCAGTTTGTTTCTGAACTTTTCTGTTGTGGAACGGTTTCATGCTGTTTGTATTTGGTGAGCTGATTTTTCTTGTGTGCAGAATGAAGATGAAGCTCATGAATTTTTGAACTAAAACATCTAATTTTTTCTTCTCAATGTTACAATTAAAAACAAAATAAAATCTGGTTTAAAGGAAGGCTGATAAAACTCATGTAGGGCACGGGAAACTGAAGAAACGAAATACTCTGATTACATTTTAAGAAAAGAGTTGAACAGGTCACCGACTGAGCCTGAACCAAATTCACATTGGCAAACTTCCTCAGAACCCTCTCAGAGGAACTTTAACAGTATGAGAGCAAACAATAAACTGTGGGGACATTTTTGTTGTGTGGGGATTACTTTATTTTGTGATATAGATTCTTTTCAGCATGCTGTGATCTACTCAGCGTTAGCATTCATGCTGAGATGTATTTTTAAAAATGCAGAAACAACTAATAAATTAAAACAACAACAATAAGAAACAAAGTGCACAATGATAGCTTACAAATTAAAAGATGAGTAACTACCAATGTGGACGTTAGTAACTCTAACATTTATTTTAATATATTGATAACATGTGATTGCACAG
Organism: Etia nguti; assembly: GCA_015106755.1. Lineage (NCBI taxonomy): Eukaryota > Metazoa > Chordata > Actinopteri > Cichliformes > Cichlidae > Etia > Etia nguti. The sequence goes on along the minus strand of VUQG01033663.1, from coordinate 8,006 downwards.
GCTTTACTGTACAGTGTTCTCAGCTTCCACAACAACCAGTCAGACTGCAAAGACTCCATGATTCAGTTTTGTGTTACTGAGTGCTGGAACAGAAAGCTGCTGAGGCGGTTTGGTCTGTCTGAGCTCAGACAGTCAGATACTGAACAGTCCTATTGTTGACTTCACACTGAGAGCTCAGAATACAGCCTTCAAACTACAGTTTAATTAGTCCCCTTCAGGCCATGACACGGTTAATTATTTAGTGCAGGTCATGTGACATGTCCTCTTGTTTTTAGAGCTGTGCTCAGTCAGACTTCACTCCATACCCCCTGTTGATCTTCATCCTGCCGTGTTGGTCTGCAGCATCTACGACTTCTACCCCAAAGGATCCGTGTGAGCTGGTTGAGAAACGGACAGGAAGTAACCTCTGACATCACTTCTACTGTAGAGTTTGCAAATGCTGATTGGCTCTACCAGGTCCGCTCCTACATGGAGTACACACCCAGGTGAGCGTAGTTCAGGCCTGCCAACAAGACTTGCTAATTCTTATTTATTCTTGTTATTTTTTAATGTCTTCCGTCACCTGGTCAGCAGAGATTGCGATCAGTTTTTCCCTGATGTTGTGGAGCTTCGTGGTCCGAGTTCTCTCTTTCTTTAGTTTCACCATGTCCACTTTCTCCAGGATATTTACACCGTCAGCACCAAACGCCTTCCATATTCATTTTTCAAGAAAAGAGCTCTGGTCTGATCCTTGGGCGCCCTCGTGTCAGACTTATTTAGCTCAGGCTGTTCTGTGTCTCCAGCTCACTGACTTTAGTTTGAATAACATGAACATCGTCCGCAGATGCAGATGTTCACAGCTCAGCCTGTGAAACCTGTTCCCTCCTTTCTTATTTCTGCTACAACTAAATCCATCCAATGTTCCCGTTTCTGCAGAGCCGAGTGTTTCAGCAGGAACTGAACAGGAGCAGGAAGTCCCCAATATTGTTTTTAACATAGGAATAAACATGTGATGACTATTTCTTCATTTTCAGTTACTGAATATGAACATTTCCCTACATCACGCTTCCATGTGCAGTGTTGGGGAGTAACGTAATACATGTACCCCCGTTATGTATATAAAACACAAAATATGAGTAATTGTGTTGTGTTACAGTCACTGTTTAAAAAGGTGATAATCAGAATACAGTTACTTTGTTGAAATGGATTACACATTGTGTTTTCCTGTTTCATATGTTAGACTCGGCCCTCTGTTTTTTGCTAATTCCACGCCGGTGGAAACCCAAATAAAACACACAATACTACTTGCATAATGACGAGAAGGAATATTTTTAAAAACCATATTCAAAAAATGATTTAATATGAAGGCAATAGGCAGAGTGTTACAGGCATAGTCCTAAAGAATGTAGCCTCATGGGCAGTGTAGTCCGTGCTGCAGGGAGAGTGTGTGGGACCGCCCCTCCCGTTATGTGTGTGTGAGTGTGAGGGAGGGAGAAAGTACAAGTTGAACAAATGAACAAATCCTATGACTCCATAAAACTTTGGAGTAATATAGCAGGAAATAGAATTAGGCTGGAAAACGAAAAGGAAACAAGGCTGAATTGTAGTTCTGTAATTGTAGTTCTGTGTGAGAGTCAGTTATGCTAGTTTGTGTTGAAGGTCTGGAGAGAAGATCTCCTGTATAGTGGAGCACTCCAGTCTGGAGGAACCTCTGGTTACTGACTGGGGTAAATACCTGTCTGTATCTACACACCTGTACACCTGCCTGTGTGTCTGTCCACCTGTGTGAGTCTCACCTGTGTGTCCTCATCCCGTCCATGTCTGAATCCAAGAAACTGATGATCGTTGGAGCCTTTGGGCTGATCCTGGGTCTGGTCTTTTTCCTGGCTGGAGTCATCTACACAAGCATGTGCAGCAGAGGTCAGAGCAGCACTCACACAAAGCACCAGCTCACACCAAACTAAAACAAACTCCTGGAAAATGTTGCCTGCAGAGAAAGAAAGAGCAGCTAGCAGCAGCTTTGGTAGAGCCACCATTGCGGGTTGCAGGCGCTTTCCAGAACATTTACAAGTGCTTAATAATCATGCTTTTGTTGTTGTCTGGTGTTCAGCCTAACACTGGGCCCCTGGCTGTATGTGGTATACCAAATGCCTGGTTTCCACATCCTTCATATAAATGCTTGTAGCTGCCTAAGATGGATATACTTCACCAGTTCAACTGGTGCTGATATAACTGTGGTTTCTGAGAGTCTGGTATCTAATTCTATACTCATAAAGATAAAAACGTTGCAGGTGGTGGATTTAACATTTATCGCTCTGCCCCTCCCAGAAAAGGCAGTGGTGTGGAGGTTAATGTAAGGGTCTGTGTTCCTGTCTTCCTTGTAGTGTGGATTCCTGGATTCTGGTGATATAATTCACATGAACGCCTCTGCTTATTCTCTCCATCTGTTGGAGTCTGTTTATCGCAGGGCAGTGAGATCTAACACACCACTGTACTTTACACTCTCTGGTTGACACCAGCGTGAAGTTGCCCCCCCCTCACCTTCTTCAAATCAAACAAAACTGATGTCAAATATTTGTGCTACGTTTGTGCTGTCGTCATCTTAAAGATATTAATACAAGTTTCTAGAGGTCATCCAAGGTCGGCCAGCCCCTTTCTTTACTGTGAAAAGGTTGTGAAACATAAACCAGTATTGGATATTTTTTATCATGATCACACTCTCAAAAGTAAAAAACAAAACAAAAAAAAAACTAGGTTAACTTATAATAGTTAGAATAAACTCTGCATTCTGTCGGAGAAAAAAGACTTTATCTGCAAAATACAAAACTATCAGAACAATATATAATAACAACTCCTGTGAGTAAACTAAATACATGGAACTGTTGAGCCTTTCAAGTTTAATACCATAACTCCAAAAATAATCGCTACTTCATCACAAACCAGCACAAATGTTTGACACCAATTTTGTTTGATTTGAAGAAGGGGGGGGGACACTTTTCTGCCTTCACAGAGCATAGTACGGGACGTGTCTCAGTTGTCTCCGTTGATTTCACTTAAAGACTTTAAAAGATGTATAAATGACTCATCAGTGGAACAATGTATCTTTCAGTGTTGTAATTTTAACATGTTCATCTGGAGCAGGTCTCTCTTGTAAAGAGACATGGGGTCTCAGTGGAACTACCTGTATAAATAAAGCTTAAATAAGATAAATTATAGCTCCAGATTATCAGTGAAACACTGAAAAACACTGTGAGGGTGCCAGCTCAGGAGTGGAAATCTTTGAAAGGTTTTTCTAGACGTCAACAAATTGTTTTGGTTCCTGAACAAAAAAATGTTTCGTTAAAAGTCGTTTGAATGTGAAGGTTTTTTAACAGATCCATAAAAGCACACTGACAGTAATCTTATGTGATGTCAGTAAACTGACTGATTTCAGGAAACCGTGACAAGATAAAATAGATCTTTATTGTCACGGTTACCGGAACAGTGAAACACAGTTTGGCATCTCCCCATCAGCAGCTTGTAAGTTTTCAGTGCAGTATAAGGTATGATGTGATCGCTGGTATTGCACATTGAGTAAGGGGTAGTTAACCTCCAATCAGGTGGAGGTAGGGCGTGTTTGACAGCCTGTGGGTAAAAACTTGTAGTGAGTCTGTTTGTCTTTGACCTGATGGACCTGTAGAGTTTACCAGAGGGAGGGGGGGAAAAGTGAGTGTCCAGGGTGTGAGGGGTCTTTGATGATGATGCTGGCTTTCTGCTGAAGTCTGCCAGTATAAATGTCTCTGAGGGGGGTTAGTGAAGTGCCGATTGTCCGCTCTGCTGCCCTCACCACCCGTTGTAGTTTCCTCTTGTCCTCTACATTACAGCAGTTGAACCGGAGTGTACAGCAGTAGGTTAGAAGGCCCTCGATGGTGGAGCGGTAGAAGTTGAGCTTCGCTTTATAAAAACTTTGCTGTGCTGCAGGTTTAAATTGTAATTATTATGTTCCAGTGATGCCGCAGATCGGCGTTCATGCCATGAAGTCCTCTGGTGGTCATCATCTGGCCATGCTGCTTTACAAAGTCTACGACTTCTACACCAAAAAGGTCGCTTCTGCTAAAGCAATAGCTGCAGCTGATTTGCTTGAGAAGACTTTACCAGGTGACTCCACAGCTCTGAGTGCAGGTACAAAGGATGAAATGGACTGGTTCTTAAAGTATACATTATTATTATTATTATATAGCGCTTTTCTACTCTTCTGAGCACTCAAAGCACCCATTCGCACAAGCACATTTTCTTAGTGCTTTCTAGCTAACATTCACACCTACATTCATACTCCGATGGACGCATCGGAGAGCAATTTGGGGTTAGTATCTTGCTCAAGGATACCTGGCATGCAGACTAGGAGAAGCCAGGAATCGAACCACCAACCTTCCGATTAGTAGATGACCTGCTCTACCGCCTGAGCTGCAGCCACCCCAGCAATGATGAGGAGGCAGATAGTTTATAAAGACACACTCAGGCTTCATGGTGGCTTTATTTAAATAACTTAGATTCTGTGGTTGTTAATGATGATTATGAAAATACTAGAAACATTCAGGGCTGGATCTCTGTGTGTAACCACACATGTGCCTGTATGGTGATTTCCTGTATGAAAGACAGTAAATACCAGTTTACATCAGGCTCAGTGTCAGGATTGTGATGTGGATGAGTCATTAATTACAGAAGTTCATGTTTTTAATACAACTGCTTCTGTTTATTAGCAGTGGGCACATTCACATGTATAAAAGTGCACCAGTTAAGTCCAGCAGAGTCCTGAACCTGCTCGGTCCTGCTGCTACACACCAGCAGACTCTGGGACCAGCGTTGGTTAAATAAGTCACACCTGTTCTAACAATGTTTCCTCTGTCTGTGCTCCGGGACTGATGCTGGTCCCAGTAGTTGATCCTGATTGTGGACCTGGACCTGGTTCTGCTTCTGTGTGTCAGCTGGAAGCAAAAGCAGCAGCTGCTGGAAGCTCTCTGTTTGATCCAGGCTCTTTGAGTCTAGCTGAATGTGGACTGTGGTGGATCTGCTGGAGCCTCAGTGGTGGAGTGTTCATCATGTGTGTGTGCAGAGCGTTCTTAGAGTGTTTACACCTGTCTGTCACCAGGAGCCGGTCAGGCCCAACCAGGTGAGCTGCTTCCTGATGGACCTGAGCTGGAGGACAGCCAGGTGTGTGCTGGGAAACTGAGTCTCTCATTGCTTTCTTTGGCTGTAAGGCTGGAGGGGGCGGAGCTCTGTGGGTGTTTGTGTGTGGGACTTTCCAGTGTTGACACACACACACACACACACACGCATGTAGAGATGAAACCAGACTCTGAGGCTCACACTGTCAGCGGTTTGTTGGATTTTTACTTCGTCATTCTTTTCTCAATAAATCTGTTTCCACAGTCATGTGATCGGTTTCTTCTTTCAAACCCTGTAAAATGACAGAGAGCTGTTTTGGCTCTGCAGTGTGGGCGTGTGTTTACTTTGCTGTTAATAAAGTTAAGCAGATCAAACAGACAGCACACGCTGACCTCTGACCCCTGTGAGCAGCCAATCACAGCAGGCCGAGGAGTAAAAGAAAAACAAACCCCGAGCTCCTCCTGACCCTGTCGATGGATCCATGATGAAGCTCTGGATCCTGACCTGAGAGCAGCCAGAGCACAAACAGAGAGTCGGAGGTGAAGGTGAGAAGCTCCTGAGTGTGTGTGTGTGTGTGTGTGTGTGTGTGTGTGCTGCAGACTCCATCAGGTTCAGATCCTGTGCTGCCTTCACTGACTGCTGTCTTTCTGCAGAGGTTTCTCAGCTTAGCATCAGAACAAATCAATGTGTTCTGTTGTGGACTGCTGGGTTTTTGACTGCATCCAACCTAAGCCCTGGATGGGCTTAGGTTGGATGAATAGGGTTATAAAGCTGCCTTTGCCAGGTGCACAGAGAGCTCTGTGAGAGAGGAGAGAGAGGGTTAATGCTCAGGTGAAATAGCTGATTGGACAGCAAGCGTTATTTTCTGTGTTGCCAAGTTAAAGGCTTGTGGGGGAGCAGGTGAGTACATTCACCACACTGCTGAGGGTGATCTGCAGAGAACGATGCTGCCACTCGAGCCAGGCGTGTGAAGGACGGCTCAGCCCAGCAACCTCACCTGAGAGCAATTACAAGCAAAGAGAGAACTCAAACCTGCCGTAACAAAGATACACATACAGAGACATTTTGGACTGGTGAAAATCTTCAGTACTGAAAACTGAACTTTGTAAAAACTGTTAGAACAAAAGTAAAAATAAACACATCAAATAATCACATTTCATACCCAAAAAGTTCAAAGGTACATTTTTCAGGGCTGCAAGTTTCTGATTGTTGTTATTTTCTTCATAGTCACAGTTCTGATGAGGTGAACAGGACAAACTGAAAAATAGAAACAGAAGAGCTCAGAATAATTAAAGAATGAAGAATAGTGTTACAGGTGTTTCAGTTAGTGTGTGTGTGTGTGTGAACCACAGCTGGGGCCAAACACCCCTCAGACTGGTGCTCATCAGACTTCACTTCATGGACTGATTACTGGAGCTCAGAAACACAGACTCACCTGTCCAAGTGTCTCACAGGTGGATGTATGCTGTTTAGAATGAAGGTGTATGTCTGTGAAGGTTCTCAGTCACCCAGGTCATCGTAGTCTAAGGAGCTTGGAAAGAAAAGCGTCTGGACTTCTTTAAGTTGCTTGAAGACGTTTCATCCGAGAAGCTTCTTCAGTGCTAGGGTCAAATGGTGGAGAGCTCCAGATTTAGGTTTTAAGATCCCTTCCCAGACGCCTTTACGCTCACTCACATCCTGGGCCATTTGACCTCAGGAAATCACATGATAGGGTGGGGCTAGGTTTCACAATGAGCTCACCCGAAACCATCGCTGATTGTGACCTACACCTGCTTTCACACCTTGGCTCGTGTGATTAGGGGTCCATGTTCCCCCTTGGGGGGACACTCCCCCAGGGCTTAAATCTGGGACTCTCCACCATTTGACCCTAGAAGTAAAGAAGCTTCTCGGATGAGAGGTGAAACGTCTTCAAGCCACTTAAAGAAGTCCAGACACTTTTCGTTCCAAGCTCCTTAGACAATGAAGGTGTATATTTTCTGTTACTGAGATTATTCCTGTGTTTTGTCCCTGCAGAGCTGCATTGTTACCACGACGACCCACCTAACACAGGTGAGACACATGTGACACACAGGTGAAACAAGCCCCGCCTCCTTTCCCCTGTTATCATGGTTATATTTTTCTCTCCGGAGGCTTCCTTGATGTCTGTCCACCACTCAGTGTCTGATGATGATGAAGAGGAGGTGGGAGGAGCTCAGCGGGCGGAGCTGAGGCTGGCGATATCAGAAGACGAGGAGGACGCGGGACCTTTCAGTGACCTTACAGCTCTGGTGATGAGGTATCGTCATGGATACCGGCGATGCTGTGTGCTGTTGTGTGTGGGTGGAGTCATCGTGTTCACTGCTGGTAAACAGATGTCGATCATTTTAACCAATTAGCCTCAACATGTGACTAAAGTGGGCATTGCTTCTCCCTCCCAGCGTTCCTATTGGCCTATGGCATCTTCAGTGGGCGGTACCACTGCTCCCAAGCAGAGCAGGGGCAGGAGCAGCAAGTGGGTGGAGCTAAATCGCCCTCAGAAGGAGGGGCGGGGCTTTACTTGGGAGAGCTGAGGTTGATGATGAGGAAGCTGCTGCAGGATGAAGAGATCCACAACACAGTCAGGTACTGTTCACCCCGAGGTACCATATTTTTCGGACCATAAGGCGCACCGGATTATAAGGCGCATTAAGCGAAACAAAACAGTCAGATATGTCAAACTTTACTCAACTCATTCTTCTTGCTTCCTCCACTTCCGTACCATTGATTCATTAATGTTGAATTCTCTCACAGCTGCTCTATTCCCATGTTGTTGCAGTATATTAATGACTAACCTCGTATTGTGGATGGATTATCTCAGTTGTTCTCCTGACTGAAGTTTGGTCCGTTTACAGCATCCTGCCATG